>JAQGAU010004960.1:0-10841 GCA_034698045.1 Paramacrobiotus richtersi | reverse complement strand
CGCGTGGAAAAGGGGCCGGGGCGAGGGTAGCTGCCAAGTAGGGCGGGTTGTGTAGCGTGCATGGGGGAGCATGGAAACGGCATGGAGAAGCATGAAAACGTGTTAACCCCGTTGTGTGCTTATCATCACCCCTGGAAGAAGATGTCAACGTCTGCGTCCATGTTCTCCAAGAAATGCCGAGTATTGTGGTACACATCATTTGGAATACGCAAAACCAAACACAGCCGTTCTACAATTTCGATGGCTGCAGGCGGACGCCGTGGATCACCTGAGCATACGTTCAGCTTTTTAAGTACATGGAAAGCTTTTTTGACGCTGTGAAGGCTGACGGATGCATCCGTCACAGCACGAAGCGTCTCCTTCAAGGAATATGCATTCCTATCGTTGCCGCTACGGCTGACGAAGGCGACAACAGCGTAAGCATATGGTACGCTCTCACGTCTACGGATGTGGCCATCTTGTACGAGCCGCCCGTACAAAATGGCCGAATTCTCACGGCACTGGGATGAAAGGTTCAGTGCTTCGATCAGCTGATCAATGCGCTCCATCCCTACGTGATAGCTTATAGGGACACCCAAACCCTTTCTTGTGCCTGTCTTTCTGACTGTAAATTAATCTGCCTTTTAGCGGTGCCGTGTGCACGCCCCTTTTCTGCTTCGTGGTACTGTATCTGCTTTGTCCCGACTTTTTACCTTGGTTGATAAGTAATCTGTCGAGACGGTTTGCTTTATGTTGATTATTTATTTGTAGATTTTAACATCCGTGCGCAAAAATGTTTTAGCATCGATAATACATCACATCTGAAAGATTAAATAGTTTTAATAGAAGCACACGAAAATTCGTACACTGCTTACTTACTATCAAGTCACAAATCGCTTAAAGCATAAGCTTTTTTGACCTCATGTTTTATTCTCTGAATCTGCAAGACTGCTGAAAACCATGGCCCTAAGTTAAGTCGCCTAAGTATGAGGGCCGTGTCGTGTTTAAGATTTTTGTATTCCTGTAAAGAACACATCAACAAAACAGTTAGCAATTATTCTGTTGATTGTTACCCCAAAAAAAGATGTGATCTTTTCGAACTGGAAAAAACACACTGAATATTTGTGAGCTTTTGGAAGGCCGTATGTAGAACTCACCGAACAAACTTAAGGATCCACGCGGAAGATAACGACCATAGTACGAAAACAATTTTCTACCACGGTTGCGTAACAGGATGGGCAAACTAGTACGCACGCGCACGATCATCCACCAATCGCAGATCTTTATTGTGGAAAAAATACAATTTTTTAGTACAAAAATTTATTGTGGCGTTTCTACATACTGTGCATTGCTCTTTCTTTTAGTAATATATGGCAGGGATAGGAAGTTAAGAATTCGATAACTAATACTGGTAGAATTGACTATGAATATTTCCAAACAATTCCGGCCGGTTAGAGGTTAAAAATTTCTCGAACTTCCGAAACAGGCAAAAACCGAAGCGTCAAAAATAATGGAGATATTCAGATTATAAATACGGATTGTAACTATTTCTACCATATTGTTTAGGAGGAATGGCTCGTTTTATTTTCTCTGAACAATTAAAGATATAAGTTTTAATTAGTGTAAAAAAGACTGTAAGTCGTGTAAAGTTGAAAATACGTGGCTTAAACGCAATTACCTTAGCTAGAAAAATCCACCAGGAGCAGGGAGAGATATTGCGAACGGAAGAGTATATATACCAACGAATAAGTATTGCGCTGCAGCGCGCGAATGCTGTGGATGTTCTGGGTGTATAGCACCTCCATCGGCTAATCTGGACGGGATTTTTTCAATAATTCGGGAATGTCTGTCCAGATAACTTGTTTTGTTGCTGCACTACTGTGAGAATTTGGTGTTGATAAATTTGTGTCGACTGTGGAAAAAGGAAACGTAGGTACTGTGCATGTGAGATATCTCCAACACACAGGCTATGTAATATGGGTGGATATCGATTGCTCCCGGTGTTATGTCCCAGTGCCGGTATGTTCGGGAACGATCGGGAATATGAGCTGATGCGTAATGTTATCGATTGTGGCGCAAGCGATCGATTGTTCTAGAACGTTGTCGACTTTATAGTTTGCCCTATATAAACTTTGATAGAGCTTCGGATGAGGGATGGAGAATGAGCTACTGTAGTAGAAGACAGCTCTGGATTATTTAGTGTGTGTAGTATGTATGGTCTGATGTGTATACTATGGATGAGCCGGCGCCTGCCTAAATACATTACTGATAGCTACCATCCAGAATTCGGCCGGCATATCCAGTAAATTACTCAAAGTGATGAAATCTTGAAAATATGTGATACAGCTAGCTGTGAGCCGTATATAATTATATATTTCGTATATTATGAGCCTAGGCCTGGTAGTATCATGTGTTATGCAATACGGGATACCGAATCCCTTTCGGACAGTACTGTTCGGAAGGTAAGAACGCAGTGCAGAGTTTGCACAATACTTTTGTAACAACTTTTTGCTTCTGTTCGAGAATTATATTGTCATGTCTCATTGTTTCAAGGCAATCTCGCTAGTCGCTACTTCAGCCAGCAGTAATCTACGCAAAAAAGGCTTTCACATTTCCAGCTAAATATCATGCATCTGTCTTCGTTCATGCAAGGCCACAACTGGAACAATGGGGACTGAGAAACACCATTATCGCACTATTTTGGATCGCTGTGTTTTTGTTCCGTTGGCTTGCGAGTCATTTGGAGTGTGGTGTGAGGCTGCAGTTGTTTTGTATAAGGAGATCGGTAAACGGTTGTTTTTACGTACAGGAGAAAGCAGATCGACTTGTTTTTTGTTTCAGCGTTTAAGCATGGAAATTATGCGCGGTAATGTTAATTTGATTTTGGCGACTGTTCCTTCGCGCGCTAACTGGGATAAGTTCTTTCTTTGATTTGGAACGTCCCGGGCCACCTTGTTTACTGGGCTGATGCCGAATAAAACAGATATCATCAACCATGAGACAGTACTCTAATCATTGTGGTACCTGGGCAACTGCGGCAGCCTTACTTTATAACCCGTTGTTCTAGTGATTTCTAGAATTCTGATATTTCCTTGCAACAGCGCATTTATGGATTCGGTTCATTAGCAGTGCATTCTCCCATAGATTAAAAACATTCTTCTTTGGAAGATATTCCAGTCGGGCTGCCATTCACTGAGTTCTTTTCTTCTAGTCGACCCAGTGTTGGTGAATGGCGCGGATGGACGGTACAGTACTGCCGCAATGATTTCTGTAATGGTGATACCTTTGCGGACTTTGTCAATCGTTGCTTCGGTGGGGGATCGAATGCCTCACTTACCACGGTATTAGCTCGAAACATGTCATAATAATGTCTGATGTTACGAGCAAACAACATCCCATTTGACACTTTCTTTTCAGCGGGACTTCAACAACGTTAATGCCACGCTTCCCCCACTTGCATCACTACCTCCAGTAGGTTTCTTTAAGACCTAAGCGAGAAACATATGATGGCATCTATTGCGGTGTCAACATTTTTTTTTCTGCAGCTCACACTCGATCC
This sequence comes from Paramacrobiotus richtersi, assembly GCA_034698045.1. Classification (NCBI taxonomy): domain Eukaryota; kingdom Metazoa; phylum Tardigrada; class Eutardigrada; order Parachela; family Macrobiotidae; genus Paramacrobiotus; species Paramacrobiotus richtersi. The sequence continues at coordinate 7,303 of JAQGAU010004960.1, read as the reverse complement.
AAAAATGGATGCACTTTTAAAGGTAATAACGGCTTGTTTATAAGTGCACCGTATAATTAATTATAAGCTTGGTTATTCATCGGCTCGGTTCCACGTACTCTGGATCAGTAAGTGCATATAAACGGGTCCACCCGTGCAATAGACAGTGCGTTGAGCTGCACATGATGACCAGGGCCTAGGCATAGCCGTTCTCTAGCGGGGTGCGTATACTACCACCCTCTCGAGAGAGAAGCGGCACGAAGTACGCACGCCGCTAGAGAACGGCTATGGCCTAGGTGTAAGGTGACCAATGCCTAGAGCCTGTCGGAAAATGCTACAAGTTGTTTTTCGACGATAAACAAAAATGTTGATTCGCGGAGCGGCTCGCGCGAGCGCATTCGAGTAGCATCTCACTTCGCTTAAAGCACACCGGCCACAGTCCTGCCATCATGCGCAGTATCAACGGATATGACGTATCTATCGTCTAGTTATCGATATCCCGCACTGTTTAAAAATTGTGCATCAGCTCAAGTTACCGCAAGTACGTCTGTACAGTAAACCTTGAATTTAGGCTCGAGCGGATAATCTCAGTGCCGATGCTGGAAATAGTCCAAAAGGAGGCGGTGCGCGGCTGACAGGCTTCTCCCATATGGATGCACTGACTGCATCCTTATTTTTGTTGTTTTTGTCTGTGTGGATATAAATTGGAGCTTTGCGACTGCATGCATCTGTGTGGGCGTATGCAAAGTGTGGGGTTTTTATTGCCGGTATGTTCATTTCGATTCGAGGGCGGTTACAGACTCACGATGACGCTTTTTCTCAATACCATCGAAGAAACATGGTCTTTAGTTAAACTTCTCTGTGTACGCAATGTTACTTCACAGTTCTATATTATGTTCGTCGTACTGTAACACCGCGCAACAACCAACATGTACATGACGTTTTCTCTCTGCCTAGCGTGCCTGTGACTCATCGTTAGTTGACTGCGTAAATCCTAATTGAAAAGTGATAGCGCGCTGATGATTTTTCTTGATGGAAAATTTGGTTGTCGGTCGAACGCCGTTCGTACGGTCGTAATTCCTTTTCTAATAAAAATCCTGATTGTTGTCGCGTGTGCCCTTCTCCATCGTTGTGTAAAGTGTAGAGTAACCTTTCTGAATCGCTTCCTGATTAATCACCACCTGTGTAATCGACCTGGCGAGCCGTAAGGCAATCCAGTTTGAGTGTGAAAGATCATACGTTTTAATACGAACTGTACCTGCCGTGTACGCTGAACTTCGCTAGCAGGAACTTTTAATGCTTTTGATCTTATCTGTATCCAGTTCCGCTGTACCAGCCCTGCAAAATACTTCAGTTCTCTGCAGTGATGTTTATCAATACATGCTATGTTGTGGGGTAACATACATGCGCTGTGCAGTGTGCACGCGCAGCAGTGTTCTTTGATCGCCACAGGATGACCCTTCGAACGCCTCACATGACGATACTATCGAGATACAGACGCTTTTCGTGTGCTTTCACGCGGCCTGCATGCAGCAAGCCCGAACGTTTATCATAAACGTGGGCTGCTGGCTGCGTTTCGGTTTTTGATACTTACATAACTGTCGTAGTTATTTACAGCGCCAACCTTACATATTGTAGAGAACCAACGGCATGGAGTTGGAATTATATAAACAGTATATTCCTGCATTCTTGGCTTCGTTCTTCAGCTGCTCCTAAGCGTCCGTTCCTTGAAGCCTGAAGGTAATGCAGGACCTGGTGTGGTCTGCATGCAGAGCGCACTCTGCAGTACGTACCTTCTCGGGAACTTTCGATCTGTTCCTTCTTGTCAACATCAGATACGAAAATTCCGAGTTAGCGAAAAGTCATGAAACTGCGAACGTGATACATGCATGGCAATGTTGACACTGCAGGGATGTTTGATGCTGGTAGGTTATAATGTTGTATGACTGATTCAGTAACTGGTTATATACTTCAGTGGCAATGACTGGATATATCGAAGAGTCCATACCCTTCGCTTTCTTCAGAAACAACAGTCAACCTACAATTGTTCGAAAACGAGGTCAGCCTAAAATGGACATAAAGCGGGCTATTTGTAGTCTTGTGACATCCAGAATGCTCTCAGCATTCTAGATGTTGCAAGGACGCAAATGGCTTATAACTGCTGAGTGGCTTGCTGGACCATGTAATGTCGCAAAAATCAATAAGCAATAGAATGTCCACTGCTCAGTATAACGTCCGCACCAGCACCTAAGTTCTGGTAAGTTGTTAGCACGTAAAGCATCCAAGGATGAGCTCATATTCGCAAAAACAGGGGAGAAAGCGTTGTCGCGCAAATGGTACTGACAACAAAACAATTCTTTGATTTGGTGAATTTGCAATCAATGGTGAACAGTATTACGAAAATTAAATCAGCTTTTGAAAATCATTATTTATCAGCATACCGTTTGTAGGACCAGACTTTAATCAGATACGTCTTACCAAAGTTGACCAAAGCAAATAGGAGCTGACTGAATTTGTGATGTCACTGGCACTGTGCGAAGTTACGTAAACGTGTGTTTGAAAATGTGTTTATTGCCGTACCATGAGATGATAAATTTCATTTGTACACGATATAAAATTATTCTGATACATCTGTTTGGAATGTTTGGAAATAGACGTATTGGAAAAAGAACACAAGCAGCCGAAACAAAGACAACGAAAGAAACAGGAACGCTGTTTTCAACAAGCACTTCACACACGAGTCGATGTAATTACGGAGAAAATCTCATCCAAGATGGCCGATGAGATAGCCGCTCCCAGAACATTCCTGGCATTCGTCCGCTGCGATTCCATGCTAATTTGCTGATAGATGTAATATTTGGTTCTCTTCTCTCCCGCGTTTGTTGGCGGATTGTGCTTGCTAAATTATACATCAGTTGGTGAGCTTCCGGACACCATGGTTCCAAGGTCCAAATATTAACGGACACAACAAATAACTCGTGCATGATTTTTATTATTTAACCTTCGCATGCTTCACCATAATGCCGCTGCTCCAGCTGTTTTGGAAGAGGCTGGATGGAGCAAGGGGGCAGCCACTGACCCCCCTCCCCTGCTTTGTTTTGCCGCCGCTGCCGCTGTCGGGTTTGTTTTTGAACTGCTGCCGATCAACGAGTTATCAAGTCTGGATTGAAAGTGATTAACCTTTCTCTAAAAAGGTTTGTGTTGGCAAAAACAGGATGTAAACGTGATCAGTTTTGTGGGTTCACGTCTAGAAGGCCTGCACCAGAGCGGTTCCATTACTTCCATATAACGGAAACCTTCGGGTTACGGTTGAGTAGTTCTGGTCGAGCAGCGACTTATCTGCCAAGTACTACCGAAAGGCTTGATGCGTGGAGCGGCTCGAATCTAGCACAATTACTTTGGAATAGTATCGCGCTCGCTTGAAGCCGATCCATGCGTAGTATCAACGGATATCACGTTATATCTTCCCATTGCTGGTCAGCAGTAATACCTCATAAATCAGCAATAGCCGTCATAACTAATCAGTTGCGTTCATAACCCATAAGCGGCAGTGATCACTATCGAATATCAACGGATATGACGTAATATCACGTAGTTGCCGCTATCTCGCAATGTTTTGATTGTGCCTCAACATAAGTTACAACAAATACCTCTATAAACCTTAAATCACTTAGGCTCGAGCGGAGAGTCTTACTGCTGATCATGGAAATGGCAAGAAAGGAAGCGGCTGACTGTCCGCTGACATAGCCTGACAAGGCTTTTCCCATGTGGACGCGCGACTGTCCTTATTTTTGTTGTTTTATCTGTGTGCATGTTGATTTGCGATTGCATGCACCAATATGAGCTTATACACAATGTGGGGGGTTTTCATTTCCAGTATACTATATTTTTTTATATATATATTTCTTTTTATGACTTCTTTTTATATGTATTTTTTTCTCGTTTCATGCTGTTAGAAATTGTCTGCCGGCCTTTGCATCAAAGGAGACAGATGACACGCACAGCAAGCGTTTTGTCTTCCGCATGTTATATTTTGTGCAGTTGGACATCATATATCGATATCATGCCTGAAGAGTGCTGGGCTTTGGAAGTCACGTCATAACTGGGTTAATGGTGTTGTACTTCGATCACTCCGGAACGCGGGCGTGGAAGCATATCCGGAACCCGCTGGTTATGTACGGGAGGATGGAAGACGTCCCGATGGCGCCACACGCGTAAACTGGTTTCGTGGACAAGCTTTGGTATGGGATGTCACCATTAACGATACCGTGTGTGACTCGTATGTAGGCGCTACTTTGAAATGCGCCGGTGCTGCCGCGGAAGAGGCCTGTGGCCCTGTGCCCGTAAACTGCGGAAATATCGGACGATTCAGGACCGCTGCAACTTCGTCCCTTTGGCCGGCGAATCTTTTGGAACTTGATGTAAAAGTGCTGTTTTGTTGTTTAAAGAAATTGGTAAAATGTTGTTTGAGAAAACTCGAGAGAGCCGATCGACTTGTTTTTTGTTTCAACGTTTAAGTGTAGAAATCATTCGTGGTAATGCCCATTTGATCACGAGCACTGTTCCATGTCGTGCTGATTGGAATAAGTTTTTTATTTGATTGGATTGTTTTGTCTAGGTATTAGCACAACATCGGGTTACCAATAAATGAAATATATCGATGTTCTGGCTAGTGCAAATAGCAACGCAGCTTGCTGCAACATTTGTAAGCGGTTGTCCCCCATTGCTTCGTCTCATGTCGCATAGTCCTCAGTAATGCAGATACTGTACATGAGAGAATACTATAGCGTGTAAGCTGTTGTACGTACAGGTGCGCAGTGATCGCACTGATTGTGTGAATGGGAATCTCCCCATTAGCATTCTGAAGTCGTAATGCGTAGCAGAATCTTTCTAAACAAATCAGTGTTGATCTGGCCTGTGTGCCAACCGGGCGAGCTAGCTTATCACGTATCGTTCGTACGTTCGTTATCGTATTTCTCCTTTTCCTAATAAAAATCCTGTTTGTCGTCGTGTGTGTGCTTCCGTGTATGTGTAATGAGTAGAGTCACCTTTCCTGAATCGTAATCTGTAAATTCACCACCTGTAATTCGTCCTGGCGAGCCTTACAGCAATCCAGTTTGAGTAAGCTAGTTCTTACATTATAATACCATTAACTGTTCCTGATTTACAGACTGTTCCTGATTTCTGTACTTCTACCTGATTTAACTGTTCACCGGCGGATTTTGTACGGCTTAAGGCATGATTAGGAATATCCCGAAAAAGTTCCGCGGAAAATTTCTCATGGGTGTGGAATTTCATACCCATCAAAAACTTTCCGCGTAAATGTACCGCCATTGGAAAATTGTTGGAAGAAAAAAGATTCATGGAAGGAATCTCCTCGGGAATGTACGTACAGTACATGTGCCAACAGCTGAAGAAGCGTCTGACCATGATCACCTCGTTCCTAATTGAGAGTCGGCCAGTTGGCCTTTGGCCCGTTTCGTGGATAACCAATAAAGAGTGTTCGCTGATTGAGTCCGGCTTCAGTCTGAACTTTGAGCAATGTTCAGACTTACGGCGGATTTGATTAGTTGCGGGCAGATAGGTTACCTTCCTTGCGTATTCCAAACCACGAGGAACTAAATGCCAAGCCCTCATGATAGAGGAGCCGGAATGCCAAATAATAATCTGTTTATGATGCCTTCTAATAATATTCGTGCGTGTTAACAAGTTAACCGTGTACAAAATGTCACATTTTGCATGCACACAAAGCGCGACGATATGTAACAGCGCGATCGTGACAAAAACTACGAATTCAGTGCAGTGCAATGCAGTAATGTTCTCTTGCTTACTAGCGAGCGGCTTTGGTCCGACACCCGATGTCTGTACATATATCCGTCAAGGTTTGACAGAGAGCGGCTGCAGCTGATATCCTGGTTTCCTCTTGCTTTTAAGACCGATTGAAAAGTGCACTTTCGAGCGAGCATTTGTGTCGAAAAACTGCAGGCTACAGTATCTGATTTAACCACCAGATTCAATATTCACATACTGAAAGTCAGCGCGTCTCTTTCGCGGAGATCACTGTGCCGAAATTATTGCCAATATGGCATCATAGTTTATTGCTGCTATTGCTGTTCATCCTGCTCCAGCAACCAGGCGAAATATGCCCTATGCGCATCGCACCTGCCATGATACGATCGGTTATGAGTGCCCGCGGTGAAGACCCAACAGTCGGCATCTGTCCGTGCGGATGTGGGGCTGTGTTTGGTGAGAAGGTGTCGGGCTGCTTCTTTAAAAATACATCTGTTCCGGCTGACACAGAACACTTTTGCTTATCATTTTGCTTTTTATACAAAACTAGCTCAGTTTCCCTGTAAAAAAATCAAAAAAATTCGAAATTTAATTTTCTATAAGACCGGATAATAAACTTTAAATTTATACCATGCAATCCAAAGATGTAGCGCCAACGGCCGCGATAAGCAAAAGTCTTTCTCGGGACTTTTGCTTATCGCGACCGTTGGCGCAATATCTTTGGATTGTATGGTCTAATTTTGAAGTTTGTTATCCAGTCTTATAGAAAATTTTCGAATTTTTTAGGATTTTTTGATCCGGAAACCGAGCAAGTTTTGTATACAAAGCAAAGTGATAAGCAAAAGTCGGTCGACCATAAGCGAAATCAACACTAGCTTTCTCGCGTTCTTTTTCGTAACCGGGCTTTTTTTCTCAGTGATCTGCAGTTGATGTAATAATATATCATGGCGGCATGAAGGAACGCTGTCATCTTAATTTCGATATCAGTCGATAACTCTTGATAAATAAAGGGTCTTTCAATTAATTACCGTCTAAACAACGACATCGCGCTGTCGGCATGTCAAGGAAGAGCTGTATACGCTCTATGTACTAGTGAAAAATTTCATTCAGTACAAATACAGCGACAGAGTGTGTTCGTATTATCCAAAACATGTCAGCAACACATATGTTCCTCTCTTAAGCGAAGGTAACCTTTCCTTTCCTTGCTCGTTGACCTTTCCCCAAATTCCGCTTCACAAACTGGTCTACACTTACAGTCGGACACGCGTTGTTTAGTTTGTTAAAAAAGGGACAGGGGTGGTCCTCTTTCAAACTGCCACATCAAGGATTCCACAGCACACGGTCATGGCGTCATAGTAACTTAGCTGAACTTTGAACCAGGATTACACACATGGCACTTACCAGTTACACATGTCCATTAGCGTAGCACACCATAATGGCGCCGACCATATGGGCGCGTAACATTTGGGAGCGGCCAGAATGGCGCGGCGACATTTGGGAACCGTGAACAGAACGGCGCCGCTACCACAACGGC
>JAQGAU010004959.1:0-10843 GCA_034698045.1 Paramacrobiotus richtersi | reverse complement strand
GGGCCTCAAAGCCTTGCTCAAAGTTAGCGCCTGATGCTTTGTGAATGCATAGTTTTCGTTTGTTTTTTTCCGAATTATTGTAGGAGATTTTTATAAGGATTTCTTTAGTAGTACGTTAGTTTGGTTATCGTTGGTTGTGGTATTTCTGTAGAGTAACTCTTTTAATTTTGTGATTCGTTTTTAGAGCCTTCAGAATTGTCATCTGCGTTTTGTTCATGTATTGCACTGCATCGGACTGTGACGTCTAACTGGTAAAACTGTAGATATTGTTGTAGTAGATTTAAAATTGTTCTGCCGAAGATGTATTGAAAAATTGATTGAATGGCAAGAAAATGAAATAAAAAATTATGGACTGCCTTGAGCGGTCCGGGGCCTAATCGGCCCGAATCAGTTTCGCGTTCGGATCTGCAGATTTAAATTTAGATTATTTACGCTACTTTGGAATACAGACGTCTGTACCGGATACGTGATTCAAATGTACAAGTATTTAAGTAACTTACCCAGTAGTAGTTACTACTGCTGTTCAGAACTTCCAGAAAAATACTTCGCACGGCATCCTATTGTTAGTGCTTTTTGTGAGATAGCTGCAGAATGGTGCTTTGATTATGGTCCGGTCACTCCGGTGAATGTAGTAATACACTTTTTTCACAAAATTGAAGAATTTTTTTATTATTGATTGAATACGTTCTCACGGTAAAAATGGATATCAATATGCTTGTATCACTGCTGGGGAAATCAGCTAGAAGTACTCCGACCGCATGCTTCAGCTAATGGTGATATCACGGGACGACTGTATGTACTACTGTACTAGTAATTTGCCCGTGGATCCGGATATCCCCCTGGTCGCGAGATACGGTAAATTTACAGAAATATGGCTTTAACTTTTTAGCTTTGTTTGTGACTGATTAATTCTAAAGAAAGGACTTATAATAATAATACAGAATTGTTTTCTATTATTATTAGCATCTGTTGATTTTGTCAGCCAACCCGACTCCCAAGGAATCGAATGGTTTTCTAGTTCAAACACCAGTTTGAGTTCGTCGTTCTATTTCTTCACCTGTATCATAACGATGGATATAAGCAGGAAAACGGATGCTTTTAAAGTGGAATTGTGTCGCAAGTATTTCTTTGCTGGATTTGCTTTCTTGCCGTTTTTATGGTTGATAAATGTTGTGTGGTTCTTCAAAGATGCATTTTTACGCGATATGTCGGTTAACGACGATCGACGAAGAATTCGGCGATATGTGATTCAGAGTTTCGTTGGATGCTTGATTTTCACTGCTGGACTGCTAGCCTGGGTTGTGCTCTTCCAGACTAAACGGGTCGAATGGGGAGCTACAGCGGATTACATTTCGTTCATTATACCTATTGGGATACCGTAGATCGAAAGTGCCATATGGATCTGATCTGTTTTTGAACTAACTCGCGGACCCTTGTTTGGACAATTTGTTGCGGGAATCCCGTCCTGGCAGCTGAAAAATAATTACTCCCTGAAGTGAGAACTCCCTTCTTGAGTAGTGTGGAATCACTGTGGATATCCGTGCTCTGATTTTAACAAAAACATTGCGTACTATGATCTCTTTTGTAGATTTAATTTGTGCTGACCGTGTTCTTGCTGTTTTATTTGCTTGGTAATCATGAATGCAGTTAGTTTTTATTTTTGTAATACATAATAAATAAAATAAATATGTTATGTCAAGTAATTTTGCTTGTGACTTGGCTGGTTATTAATTAAGCGTTATGATGTTTCATCTGGCCGAAGTTATTTCGGAACGATCGAAAATACAGTGAAATAAAATTGTACTGCATCAGAGACTTTTAATTCTGGTTTGTCCTATATCGAACGATCTGGCAAAAAGAGCACAAATTACTGGAAGAAAAATATAAACCAACACCCATCAGGAACAAAGTACAATGTCACAGGAATTTACAGGTAGCAACTGGGTAAAAAATGTCAATAATCTATCAAACACATATGAAAAGGCAAGGCATGAAGTCACGGGAACATTAATTATCACCAATTGCAAATGACCACGGGTTCACTTCACCTATCGTGGTTCATTGATCAAATCTTTCAGTTGCACAATAATGGTGTCCAAGAGTTTTTTCTTATCTCGCTCATTCTTCCGCAAATTTTGCAGCAGTGAGCCCTTCTTCCTGTCCGACTCTTTCATTTTCTCCAGTATATTCAAAGCGGTCTGTGGCTGAATGCGATTGTACTTCGCATCCTTCTTTCCAAATTCATGAAAGTATTTGTTCCAATCCCACAGCAATAACAGATCAGTCAGTTGGCGAATATCACTGAACGCCATCAACAGAGTCGCGGGATCCGTGTTATCTCGCTGCCGGAGTAAAAAGTCTTCGTAAAAACTCAAATCGTTCTTCAACTGCTGTACACCACCAATCGTGATCAACGGGGATTTGTGAACGAACGTCTCCTGCAGCTGGTTAGCGATGTGTTTGCATGCCGTCATCCAGGCTGTTTGACACACACTGTATGGCATGTTGCGGATGAATCCAAAAACAACTTCCAAGTACTTGATAACACGCTGACAAAGAAGAGAGGGATCGTTTGTGGCTTCCTGTGCTGCGGAATCAAAACGGCTTTCACCAACCATCGCCTCAATGGAATTCATTAGAGTTGTATACACCTGCAAAAAAGCAATGTACCATACGGGAATTATCTCAGAAAAATTTCAACATCGTCTCAACAGGTAAGATTAATTAATCGCATTTTCAAAAGCAAGACAGATCATTGTATAACTGACATGGTTTTTGCAGGAATTGTTTCTTCGTGGCTGATCATTTTCGCATCTACTGACGAAAAACGCGCAGTTTTTTGCGGTTAAACTCTGGCAACATCGCCAGCCGATCAATGACATTTTACCTGCTGTTCAATTTGTGAACGAATGTCCTTGAAAAGGGAATCGCTGTCCAAGCGGACGGAGAGGGCCGGCTGCATCGAACCAGATACGGTGCTCGAATTGAATAGTTCGGAAATGTACGTCTCTAAAAATCGGCACGAATATTCCAAATAAGTGCAGTTGCTATATAGTTGGACAAGCTGCTCTGGAGTCAGCCTTCCGCGCTCGACCAGACCACTGATGCATCCCCGCAAATTTCTGGACAGAACTGTATTCATCGATTTCCGAACTTTTTCCTCCACCTCACTCTGGCTTAAGTTCAAATCGCGGCTAAACTTTACGAACGTGGAAATATACTGTTTGATTAGAGAATAAAACTTCGGAACGCTTGAGGAAAACGGGAACTTTTTCGGATACTTCGTCACAGATTTTTCTGTCCGATCGGTACTAAACGGGAAATCATCCAAGAGACGCTGCCCATCAGATTCATTGGTAGCGGTGATGGCCACGAAATTGTCTTCATCAAGGGCACCATTCATCTGTTCAACGAGTTTCCTCAGCAGAATCTCTCCATAGTGGTCTCGAATGTCCTGGAGAACTCCGTGAATTCGACTTGAATCGCACTTCAGAAAGTTCAGTGCCACCGCAAACAGGTTCATAAGGTTCTTGATTTGGGCACAGTTTTCGTCGTCCGTAATAAAAACACAGTTGGAACTCAAAGCGGACGCTATACTGGGTGCATTTTCATTCCATAGTTCGGAATAAAATGTATCGCTGGTAATTGCACAAACGGCGCCACTAACATAAGTTTCCAGTGAAAATATCCCGACAATGTCCTGAATGTACAATCGGAAGTGGTCTACGCTGTGCATGTTGTTTGGCGGCGTAACCATCTGGGCAACCTGACTTCGTCGTTGGACCATGTAGTTTTCGTAATACGCTTTATAAGCTGCGCCGTCCAGATCGTCAGGAGCAAAATTTAGCATCACATGCCGAAATACCAACAGCGGCTGCAGATTCAACGCAGCATCCAGTGACCACTTTCTGTCATACAGAAATGCCACCTCTTCCGTATATCTACTGGGAAGCACTTTACCAGCTGGCATGTGGTACGGTTCAACAAACAATCCATTCGTCTCGGCAACGTTCTTCAGAGTCATGTAGCCCGCTTTCAGATTCGCGTTTCTTATGGATTCCAACGCTGTGGTCACACCTATGTATGACAGACTGTTTCAAAGGCGACTCCCAAACTGGCTCAACTAGTCTCTATCAGCTACTTCGCTCACTTTTCTTTTCTTAAATGAGTTAAAACTAAGAAATGCTAACACGATAAAGCACACAGATTACTACAATCTTAAAAAAAATGTCCACTCATAACAAAACAATCGACACGTAGATTAGGTAGAAACACGTAAGGGAAACCAATCTGCTATTGAATATTTCTCAAATCCACAACCTCTTATGCAAACAAATGAAAGTTCGGAGAATATTATTTAACAACGTATGTCAGTATGGGAAAACCAAACTACAGGCATTAAAAGTTTTTTCACATGTAAATTTATCGAGCTATCACAAACTGATCCAACAAGTTACAACACAGATTCCCAAGGTGTCTTTACCTCGTTTGGCTTCCATAATTAACTGGGTTTTCATGAAAGGTATATTATCCGCCAACGATTTCACTAGGCGGATATGATGAGGTAATTTGCGAGTCCGTTCCCAAGCATCATGCAGTTTCCGTAATGCCTTCACCAGCTGGCCGTTTTCCATGCAGGACTGGGCCTCACCCACTATTTTGATGACAGGTTTGAGGATGCTGATCCTTTCTATCAGGAGGGCGGTATTGACAAGAGCCGTGTTCCAAGTGGCAGCGCCTTTGCCCGCAACTTGGATCTCCTTCAAATGCATGTCGCCCCGATTTCTGTCCAAAGCCAGAGCATCGCGTAATTCTTCCACTCCGCTGCTGACTGCCATCAGATCCCGCGCTGTTTCTGTTAGAGTCAGGGTATGCGCAGCGCATACCCGCTCAATTTCGGAGTCATGTGCTTCCGCTCGTTTGTCAAGGTATTGTAGAAAGTTCTTTAGATGTCCAGATTCGTAAACCTGAGAATACACAAATGATAAAACTAATAATGCAGTTAACGTTAACTTCGCTTGTTGGTGACAAAAAACATTGCTATATGCACTTACTCGTCTCAGGATGAAAGGATAATTCGGATGTCTGGAAGTCTCAATCTGTGCTATAAGCGCTTTATACTGGGCGGGAAGGTTGGCAGGAAAAGGCACTAGCGCTTCAAGTTTATCAATGGACGAAAATGTTGGAATGTCCACGGGGACAGACGGCCCTGGACCGTTTGCGAGTTTTACGCCAATCGCGGAACGGTTGATCGGAGCATCTGTCCCATCCACAGAATTCTGCGCAACTTCCAACGAAGACTGGACTAGTTCCGTCACTCCATTCGCCAATGAAAATGAACGCAATCCTGGCATGGTAACATCCTCTGCGCTGCGGGAATCTCCGGATCCAGCGTGCACCCGAGGAATGCCTTGATGCTTGGGGCCATCTTGTTCAACAACCGAAACAGCTGACGATTTTCTTCCATCCATGGGAAGTGCCACAGAACCAAAAGGTGCAAAACTTAACAACTAACTATTTTTACAACCACAGACCGAAACAGTCAACAATCGTACATATTTGGTTCTTCGATTAACAAATGTAAACCGTGACAAACGTCGTAAATAAGATCATAGTGGCACTGAAGGGATTTTAAGAGATGCCCTATCTCTTCAGTTTATTAACCCACCATGGTTGTGCTATGGTACGGCACGAATGAGAGCACGCCCGCGTGCGGACGCAGGCGTGGCTATTGATTGTGGCCACCGGTCGGCCAACGTAAAATTCCTTTATTTCCACACGACTAGCGCCTTCGCCGAAGCCGCTCGCTAGTACGTGATTAAGAGAACAATTGCATTGTTTACTCAAGTATAAAGCTCTATATTCAATATTCGATAGGTTTGTCCTGCTCGAGTAAAGGTAAATGGAGCCGGCATACTGAACTGAACAATGTCGTACAGAAAGCCTTTGAAAGCGCCGGTTACCCATGTCAGCGAGAACCAACAGGATTGTGTCCGATAGCAGGAGACAGACCGGATGGCATGACTTTGATTCCTGTTCGGCAGGGAAGAGCAGTTGCCTGGGATGCCACGTGTTGGAATACGGTTGCAGATTCCTATGTGAACGGCAGTGCCAGACAGGCAGGGCATGTCGTTCAGTTAGCCGAAAACCGAAAACGGACCCACTATTCCTTCCTGGAAGACCGAGGATATTTATTTTACCCCCTGGCTGTTGAAACGTTGGGCACTTTGGGCTCCTCCTTTGTTGAATTTGTTCAGTTTGTTGGGAGAAAAATTCGAGGGGCTACTGGGGAAGCCAGGTCTACTGCATTTATTAAGCAGCGCATTAGTCTGGCTGTTGTTAAAGGCAATGCAGCCTGTGTTCTTAGTACAATGCCGACGCGTTCTAAAACGTACGACAATGATTTTGGATGTTTTTTTAATGTATAAGCTTTACAGTAGTGTGACACGCGCAGGCTTTTGTTTTCCCGTACGGATTTCGTAATAAAAAATCATATATTCAATAGGGTTACTCAATTCTTCTTCTTTATATAGAATATAATAAAAATAATGCATATTGTTATCTTAATTACTAGCGAGCGGCTTCGCCTTCGCTCTCCGAAAATGGAAGGACACTACTACGTAATTAATTAATAAAGCATAAATTCAAATAACGTAATAATTAATAACGCATAAATCTGTAGTGTATGATATCTACATGACAAGGCAGACCGCCACTAGAGGGGAAAGGGCGGAAATGACGTCTACGCGTAGAGGGGCGGCTGGAGGCTCAGCCTGGAGCAGTAAGAAAACGATTTATACTTAATGTGGAACACACTTATGTAGATAATTTTTAACAATTTATTAGCAGTATATTGTACTAAAGAATACGATAAAAACGTTCGCACTTGGGTAAAGTGGGCAAAAGTTTCATCAATACTAACCAAACTGCACTTCCATTGCCCATTGGATTTCATAAAAGTCCAATGGAATTGAAGAATTGTTGATCTCCACTAGTAGCAGCTTTCTGCTTGCAGCCAGTCACAAAACTATTTTGGTAGTAGTAACTAGTTTTCAAAGTGTTCAATCTCTCCGTAGCTATAGGTTCTTGAAAGCTTTCTTTCGAATTCTGTGGCTTTTCTATAATTAGTTACGGGCCGACGTAAGTTACTCTTTCTTATTGCAGTATTTATCGCTGAACTTACGGTATGGACGTCGACGAGGAAATGCCAGTCCAGTCGGATGCTGCTGCAGGAACTGTGGAAGGAGAAACGGGGAAGAAGAAGCGTTTCGAAGTGAAGAAGTGGAATGCGGTGGCGCTCTGGTTCGTGAACAGAAAGAACTGTAGTTTTCGATTCATATCAAAACTCTAAACTAAACCTTAATATAGGGCTTGGGATATCGTCGTCGATAACTGCGCGATCTGTCGAAATCACATTATGGATCTCTGCATTGAATGCCAGGTAACACGATTGTCATATTGTGACCTGATTTCTTTCAGTGCTGCGATATCAGATATCATACTGATGAACCATCCGAAAATGAATTCTTTCTAAACTGATGGTTTCGGTACGTGTACGACGAACTGGTCTTTTTTCTTCCTGAACTGGGTTCGCCACTTTTTCTCGTTTGATATGGTATCATACTATCCACAGTTCGTTCGGAATACTGTGCAGCTCTCTGAGTGTGGCTTCTTTGCTAATACAAAGGAAAGTGCATGAATCTCACCAGTGAACTGTCTTATCCTCTTGTGAGTTCTGTTATGAATTTTGCAGGCTAATCAACAGTCGACTACCAGCGATGAATGCACGGTTGCATGGGGAGTCTGTAACCATGCTTTCCATTTTCACTGCATTTCACGATGGCTGAAAACTCGTCAGGTCTGCCCTCTGGATAACCGTGAATGGGAGTTCCAGAAATACGGTCGCTAAGATTCGAATTTAGTTTTCTGTGAATAAGAAACAAAGTTCCGCAGGCGAGATCTTTTTCACTATAGAAGGAATGGATTTGCGATTGTTTCTTTTGGTTTCTCTTCTCGTTGACATGGATTTCGCTATCTTTTACTTTCCATGAAATCCCACAATTTCTGGTAGAATGGTTTACGTAAATTCAGTCTGCTCGAATCGCAAATAAAAAACCATGTAGATGTATAATCTGCCACTCGGTCCTGACATGGGTATAGGACAAATATAATGCAAGAAAATCGAAATCCAGCAAGTTTTATAAGCAGAAAGCGAATTTCTTATTTCAGATAGGCTCACAAGTCAGTCGATCCAGGCTGCATCAAACTAACAACGAATCGGTAAAAGGTACTTAACCAAACAATGAGAAAGCAGTTTCGAATCATGGCACACAAAGATTATTAAACAAAAGTAAAATCAAAGTTAACAAATTAAATAACCAAGCGTAACTTAAAAAAATTTCACCTTTGGTTTCGACAGACTTCCGGTCTCGAATTATGCTCTCGAGCATACGCAGCGAAAGCGAGATCGCCAGACGCATCAATTGCTTGTAACGAGTTCGTAGATCATCCTGCAATGAAAAACGTTATTAGCACTATACTAATAAGTGGTTACACCATATTGGTTTCTTATCTAAAGCTCTACAAATAGTAAGTACAAAATTACTGCATTGTTTAAAATCGCTCCAGCTTACATGTAGAGGTAAACGAAGAAGGAAATTAAATAAAATGCCAGTTTAATCCAGCCTTCTCTCATGGCATAGCTTAAAACGTCAGCATTCATGATCTGCGTTGGGTCGTAAAGTCCATGGTGAGACATAACCGGGCGATTCTTATATCTGTAACAAAAATTGCAGATTAATTCCCTGAACGGCAAACTGCAATGTTTGCTTCACACTAAGTAATCACACAGAAAACAGGAGCAAATAAGTATAAATCTGCTAGCAAATCTATCGATCACATTCTTCATTACCGGTGCACATGGTAGGCCAGAAGAGGTACATTGTATCTACAACAACAAAAAACACATCAAAATATGACTGCAAAACCAACCAGGCTTTCCGCAGGATGCCAAACCATTTGTAAACTGATACTTACAAAAGTGTCCACCACGAACCACTCAGCAGAAACAGGATGTTGATAAAGATATGCAGTCCGTACTCAGGCAAAACAAGCTGCAAAATAATTGTCGTTAATTACAACACATCTGCAGCAGAGAATTACTGGTCAAGCCGAAGGCAATAAGCTGAGTCTTATTAAAAGAGCCATAAATCTAATTAGCAAAACTCTAAAACGCTTCAATAGTCCCCAGAACCATTTCTTCAAACATACATAGGTATATGATATATCATTTCAAAACAAGAATGGTCCAAATTGTATCCCAGTGAAGTCAAACTGCAATAGCTCTATAATTTCGTTCACAACTTCGCATGATCGTTTCCAAAGGACCAAATGATTTAGCAATGCTGCAATGAACGCAAAAACTTACGGGATTCAGAGTGTTGCACTGATCAATGGGATTTTTATAATCCGTCTGAAATAAAAAGGACATCGGTCACAATCGGCTTCTGATCATTTGTTAGCCTATTACAGTATTACATTATTATTACTATTTTGATGTTGGAAACCCGCTTTCAACTTTTAGAAAATGTAGTAAACTGTAACAAGCTAACAATAGAAGGAGTCAGTGGTAGCATTATTTACCTTCAGCTCGTCAAATGCGATCATCTGCAAACAGAACATAAGTACCGATGGACAAACATTTTTATGAATCATAAACTTACGTGAAAAATGGCTAAAAATATGAGGATTGCTGTGATGATCATGGCCACCAAGAAACAGAAAGCGGCGAACGTGAAAGCCATGATGACACTCAAACCGTGCCGTCAAACAAATATCTACCGAAGAGGTAACCCTGATTGTGTCTTGGAGTAGTATCTCAAAACTTAACGAGCTGGCAATTTGCTAAATAATCCGTAATCCAGTTTAGACTGGCTAAAGACATTAAATTGGTTTAGACAAGACCAGAAAAAAATCCCTGAGCCTACCCACTCCAGTGAAAAATCCCAAAGGCTGTCACCTACTAATTCTACGTACTGGCAGGCACTTGACCGCCCTCGCTTCGCTCGTATATTTTCGATGTCTCACGGCCCTCACCATATTGGTCCATGGAGACGGGAGAACGCCGGACGCCACTGGGAGCCTGAGGAGTATACGGCTAAATAAATGTCTATCTGGTTGTAAAAAAACATACTGATTGTGACTTGTGAGTTATTTTCTTCGCGAACTACAATATGGCACGTAAAGATTCTGCGCTTATAGAATCCGCTTCCTAACGGAAATCATGATCAAACACAACACTTACTACTCGTATCTTTTGGGAGGGCTTTATTCATGACTCGTATCCCTAATTAACAGTTACTGTTAATTATGCTATGTAATACATTGGGATAAAGACACAATCTTTACGAAACCCCGTGCAGCCGTGCAATATTTGATGAAGAGCCGCCTTTCTACATTTTCCTATACGATCTTTTGTACTGTATCTGGCAGAAAGCAGTACTTCGGGGATAGGCCGGATAGTATATTATCTCCCAGGCCAGGAAATACATCTACCAACGCATAAGCATCGAGATGCAACGTGCCAATGCCATGTCCATCATGGGAACAGCCCCTCCTGCGGCCAGCTTAGATGAGATCTTTTCCGTTATACGACCGAAGAGTGTGGTGTGCGTTTGAGCGTCTTTTTTTGTTCCTGTTTTCATATACTGTTCTTGCGTGTGTAATAGTACCATTTTACTATGGAAGGCCGTTTGGGTCACCACAATATTATTCTGAAACATGATTCATCTCAAACATGATTTTGCTCAAACTTGATTTCATCGAAACTTGATTTTTTGCAAAC
>JAQGAU010004958.1:0-10845 GCA_034698045.1 Paramacrobiotus richtersi | reverse complement strand
CCGCCCAGAAATCGTGACGTTGTGGTGCCGCATTTGTATTTGTAAACGACTTGTAAGTGCACCGACTACATTCTATTATTGTCGGGAGGAACAAATCTGATAGAATCGACTCAAGGAGCACAGAATGTGTTCTAGAGGGAGCCAGTTTTACCCGGAAGTGATGTCCGAGGGAGGAAAATTCAGGATCAGCATGAAATTTTTGGTGGGCGAAAGGACCTTTTGGCGAGCCTAACCGTTGCTCAAGCCATTGAGAAAAGCAGCCAGTTAGGTATGCACTCTGAAGATGCGCAACGGTGGCGGCTTCGCCGACGCATACTACGAAGGATAATGCACAAAAATTAAATTTGGGGAGATTTTCTAATAAAGAAATACGCCAACGCGCTTATCTGACCAGTTCACTCAATCAAGTGAAACCAGCAAACAACGTCCTTTCATTCCTCCTAAGCCGGCAATAATGGCCCCCTTACTACCGGCATAATGTCACCCGTAATGCCGGCAATAATGTATTTCTTACTACCAGCAATAATGTCACCCGGAGTACCGGCAATAGTGCCCCCCCCCCCGTCCCCCGTAGTACCGCCAAGAGTGTACCCCTCACTACCGGCAATAATGTCACCCGCAATACCGGCAAAAATGTGATCCGCAATAGCCGCAATAATATCACTCGCAATACCGGCAATAATGTCCCCCGTGGTACCGGCAATAATGTCACCCTACTACCGGCAATAATATCACCTGCAGTACCGGCAATAATGTCCCCCTCACTACTGGCAATAATGTCACTCGCAATGCCGGCAATAAGGTCACCAGTAGTACCGGCAATAATGTCCCCCCTGGTACCGGCAATAATGTCTCCCTTACTACCGGCAGTAATGTCCCCCTACTACCGGCAATAATGTCAACTGCAATACCTGCAATAATGCCCCCCCTCCCCCCCCCGTAGTACCGCCAAGAATGTCCCCCTTACTACCGGCAATCATGTCGCCCTCACTACCGGCAGTAATGTCCCCCACAGTGTCGGCGATAATGTCTCCGTAGTGCCGACAATAATGTCTCATTCGGGGCAATTTGTTGGTGGTTACATCGGTGGTGGGGGAAGCGCTTGGTGGCGGGTCTTGGATTGATCCCGAATTTGTCCAGCTCTCTTAGGTCCTTCGTTTCACCAAGCCTGTGCAGGGGTTACACATTTGGCGATGGTTACAAAGGGGACCCGGCAATAATATCCGGGGGGACATTTTGGCATTCAATCGATATCATCATGGAACCTTTCCATAAAAGCAGTCAAATATGAAGACTTGTCTGACTTCAATTGAGCAAAATTCTAACCAGGTACAGAACGGCTGTGAAAACTCTTTTACGCGTTTTCTAAGATCATGCACTGCATATAGGTTGCAGCAGTTGCTGTATCGTAGTGCTGCTTCTCTTCAGCTGTCAGTTCAAAGTATCTCTCATAAGCATCAGTGCCACATCTTCCGTGTTTTTCCATGAATAGTTTTGCACCAGCTCTTGTGCCAATGAAGACAATACGTTCGAAATGTATCAGTTTCAAAACTGTGTTCCTTGTGTTGCCCATGCTGAAATGAAGTAGAACATCTTCACACTGCTGAACTTGCGGTGGTAATCCCAGTGTCTACCCCTAAAGGTATAACGTTAGTACAGTAGCAACAGGTGATCTAACCTACGCTGAATTCTCAATTTGAGCGAAAAATTTTCTCTTCCGTGTGGCGGCTCAAAATCTAAGTTTATTTTAGCAGAGGCAGCACGAGGAATACAGCTCTGAACATCGTACGTTTAAATGGAACTGTCTTTATTGGCACACGAGCTGGTGCAAAACTGTTCCTGGAATAGCCGGAAAATATGGCACTAATGGTTATGGCAGATACCTCGAACTGCTCCTGAAACAAAAGCAGCATTACGACACAATAACTAATTCAACCTGTTTGCAGTGCTTGATGTTGGAAATCGCGTGAAATAGTTCTCACAGCTTTTCTGAACTTGGTAAAGATTTTCCTGAACCGCAGTCAGATAACGATTGGTATTTGTCTGCTTTTATGGAAAGGTTCCATGATAATATCGATTGAATGCGAAACGGACTTTGCACTGCAGACCGATAATAACTTGTTTCGTAACATGGAACAGGGTTAAACAATTTCGACCTACAGTCCCCATGAGTCGAATTTTAGGCGGGCAGTTTGATATATGTGAGTCTGTCCCCACTGGGATATTTTTGGGCGTTCGATTTTACCCCACGTAAGGGCACTTTTAGGGATGTTTGGAGCTGTTTGTGGATAAATCGGATACTCTGAGTTCGAATCTGCTGTCAGAAAAAACATGCCTTGACGGCGTCACAGGGTTGCTCGGGGTAGTGACTTTACTCGGCGGGTATTCGGCTGACACCTGCAGGTTACTACACAAGAAGGAGCAGATTTATATACAGCAGACTGTAGTGTCCATAAAATGCTTTTTTTACCACTGAGAGATACTGAACTGGTCCACTGGAAAAATACGCGCTCGAACCCCGTCGAATATGCAAATGCACACATGGTAATATCACACGAGGCAGCAAAAAATAAAGTGTTTGGTAACAGTCTGAATTCTTTTAAAGAGCTAATAAAAATGTCACGGCGGTGTAACAACTATAAATCAGAATAAATGTAACCGATTTAGATAAGAAATGTTCATCTGCGAAGACATCCGTCACACAAAGAACTTGGCAACAGGTCCAGCAAGGGTGCGGAGTGGTGTAAGATTAATTTTCAGCAGCGGAACGTCGTCCCTGATTATTCTCTGGCCTTTCCAGAACGGGACGTTTATCTGTTTCAGCAAATTTGAAACCTGCAGCTGGTAGTATATGAGTCGTCGTCTGTTACTTAAACGATTAACTTGGTAATCAAGCGTTCCTTCACAGCGCTCTTCTGTGTTTTTAGCTCCAATTTTTTTGATTTCTACCATTTCGGTGGTCATCACGGGTTGCGATGCCCCTAGAGATGGTCCAAAGTACGATGCCACTCCAGGTGTAATGATGTCAGAAAGCCCGGCTGCACGGACCGTTTGGGATACGTTTCTCGGCTCCTTGACGCTATACTGATATGTTTGGGGGATAAGTAAGCACTTCCTAACGTAATATTCACCGAATTCCGTGCACGTTGTCTGGTCCACGCGGATGAACATTTCCGTTGCAGGGTTGATGTTGTCGGACTTCCAGGTCTTATAAAAGAAATTATGGACAGATTCTGCTGTTCCATAACCCAGTTGAATATCTGCCAAGACGATATATTATAGTGTAAATACTGAGCAAGGGCGAATGGTAATTCCTGGTACGATTAATTATGATGAATTGTTTTCACAGTGGTACCTAAATTTGTGATTCTATTCGGCTTTGGCTGACAGCCGACTTCGTCTTCGTGCGCAGGGCAATCTTCCTTTCCATCACACTTCTTTGCTTTTGGGATGCACCGCGCCTTATTTCCCGATGCTCCACAATCAAACTCATTTTCCTTGCATTGCGGCGCTTCGATGAAATCGGGGTGGCAAGCATCAGTCCTATCCTCGCATTGTGCGGGTAACGTAAAAGCTTGGATATTGAACATTTCCTGCGTGAGCTTTTTATTTAAGATCCCAACCCCGTCCTGGCACCGGAAAAAATTAGCTGCAGGCGTTTGGCAACGGTCCCTGTCGCATGCGTACATGTTTTCTGGGCAAGAATAGAGGCATGAACTCTCATCCTCAGGCAAGGCGGCACTGCAATCTGGAATGCCGTCACAGCGCCATAGAACGGGTATGCACCGTTGATCAGGGCACTGCATTTCGCCGCTGGTGCACGTAAAGTTCTGGAACGCTGCAGTTAAAAATGGTTTCAGCCCGTGAGAAGGCTGAGATCTGATCAAAATTCGTAAGAATGCTGTCATGCAACGCGCATGGCGGGTAGTAATAGGTCAGGGAAGAGTTCAAGCTGATCTGGGAAAACATATCGCACATCTGCAAACCGCCAGAATCGTCCAGACAGGTAAAACGTCCCCCGGATACTTTTCATCGCAAACGCTAAACCGTCCGACTGCTAAACTTTGTTGATTAATATATTTCTTCGTGTCGAATTTCGCAGTATTGAACTGCATTCTTATGTTTCAGTTCATGAGAATCTGGTAAATTCAGACCTAATGAGATTTAGTCCAAAGAGCTTGTGGGAAAATCCCCGATTCGAGATCTTAAGTTTTTCATCGTTTGTTTCATAATTTTTGCAAACCGTGATTACAGGTTGCATGCATGTGCATTACACTGTTTATTTACTGAAATACTCCATGTACACGAAAGCGTCACTTGTAACCGCTAAACCGTCCGGATGGAAAACTCTTTCACCTGACGAGCCTCCCCCGCAACCGCTAAAACCGTCTGAAGGGCGGAAAAACGTCCGGCGTAAATTTTGCCACCCAAAATTTGTTTACCCCTGCGAGAAAAAATGCTTGGCGGGCAGGTTTTTCGTCTGGACGGTTTTAGCGGTTACAGTCGCGTACTCGAAGTGTTAAGAGTTGTGACACGTAATGGACGTGTGGGTTAAATTCCAGTTACAATAAAACTCAGTTTCCGTTGTAATGGAATGTCCTAATGGAAACCTGCTAGGCATAATCTTTCAAAAGGTAGACCGCTATACAACCGACAGAGATTTGAATACAAGTGCTAACCGGAGACTATTATGGGAAACGCAGTCAGTCTGCTGTTGCAAAACGAGAGCAACGTCTGGAAAATCTCATAAAAATCCTCCATCACATTTGCAGCAGCGGGTGTGCCCGTTTGAGCAAATCCAGCTCATTTTTGTAATGAGCGCTTGATTTTTTAACGTTCGTCGCATCGAATAGCGAAGGTTTGAACATCGCTTCTGCTGCATATCTGTCTACGAGCAGTTGACTTTCGGTGCGCAGACACCATTGGGGCGTCTGGCCAAGTTTGTAGTTTCATAAGTATACCGTGCTTCACTAAAATGTGTCTGGAGTACAATAATACGATCTGAAGCACTACGGTAGTAATCTGTCACCATTTTTTCTCCTGCAAGCGTATAAACGTAACACTCTTAGCAACCGTTTTGAATCAAAGGGATAAATATGACAATCTTATAGTAGTGTGGATTGGTAGCGCGAATAAAATTTTGTTCAAAGCGTCAAACTCTGAAAATATCCCTGAATATTAGATAGTCGAAGCTTTGCTCAAGGAGTTCAGCTTTTGACACTTTTAGATATTATCGTAATGGATCTATTTCTTCCAAAGGTCAACAATTTACGTTTAAAAATACCCTACCCAAAAAAACACCCCACACACTGAAATTTACCACATCACCGATTTTACGTAAATAACAAATAAACGTCACCGGCTCAGTTAAATTGAATATTACGCATTACCTAAAAAATCCAAAAAAAAAGTTTTGTGAGTTGGTACTATTTTAGAATACGCTCATTTTGTAGGATTTTATGATTAAACGTCTTTTCAATAGAATATTTGCAATCCGCACTTCTTTCCGCTCGTAATAAGTAATCATTGTAAGCACCCCGTAACGCTAATGTTCACTAAAGGCACATCTTTCAAGACCCGGTTTTCTATAGGCACACTTTTTTATTAATTTAATTCATCAAATCACCATTACTGCGGTTTCTAGAAGCACCCGCAAAATTTAATGCTTTCGGCATATGTTTGAATATTCATAAAAATTTCTCATTATAAATTTCTCATTAATTCGGGTTTTCGGACATCAACGAGCATGATTATGTATCGGTGTTCTTGAACTTTCTCGGAAAATCCTTGGCGCTGAACGGACTTCGTCGGAACGAGCGGTTTCTGTATAGACCTCACTATTGTAGTCTCTGCTACAATAAGGCGGCGATTTTCAGGCAATTTTTGATCCTCGATCAACAAATAACTATGGACGACGTCCTTTGCATTTATTTTGGCCAACCGAATTACAGATATACGAGCTTTACGTACAGTCACCGAGTAACGCATACGAAGTACAATTTCATCGTGAAAAGCTCTAATCTTCTAAGAAGGTCACAGGGTTGTGTCGATGAAGGTAGCAATACTCTTAGCGACAATGGATAATCGTTAATTGAGTACCTACGTAATAGGATATGCCTGTAAAAAACGCATCAAGATTCAGGGATGTTGTGATCTATAAAAATTGAGGATGGTGCCTGTAAAACACGGGGGTGCCGAAAGGGGTGTTTGTGGTATACATGGGGGTCAGGGGTGCCAAGAGTCCCACCCTCTCGATATCGCAGTTATTATGTTACCTCAGAATACCCCGCTTGTAACTGCATCTTGTGACTATATTCGTAGCGCGATAGCCACGTGGTATTCTGGTGCCTTTCATGAGGAACTATGTATATTATCATCATTAACTTATTAACAAGAGTTCACGGTATGATATAGCTCGGTGCCTTTCCGTCAACTTTGGTTGTGAAATTCGAAAAATTCTAACCATTCCAAACTCAAAGCAGTTCAAACACAAATGGGTTACCCTTTAGCACTATTTAATTCGCAACAGTTTCTGCAACTTACTGTATTGATATTACGATACAGGTGCTACGGAGTATTTGTTTGTATTAAACCAAAAACGACTTAAGGGGAATTTCCGGTTAAACCGATGGGTTTGCAGTTAATGTTGCCGGTGCATGGATGTAGACAACAGACAACACCCATGCAATGGTTTCGACGGACCGCCATTGTCGTTTTGTACGTTTGTGCGCGCAATGAGCGGTTGTTTTGCAATGTGGTCGAAAAGTTTAAACAAAAATGCTGCTTTGAAAATCCACGTTCCCATCCGATTTGTTTTGACGATGTATCAATAAATGCGCATAACTGAGAAAACCATTCTGAACCAGTCACAGCCGGAACGGGCTGGTGTGAAATTGCAAAACATTTCAAAATTCAGTTTAAAATTTCACAGCCATACGTTTCGGCTGAAACTGCTTCAGAATGATCACCTTGTTTATGCACATTTGTTGATATATCGTTCAAACAAATCGGGTGGAAACGTGGATTTTCAAAGCGGCATCTCAGTTCAAAATTTTTGATTGTATTGCAGAGCAATCGCTTATTGCGCGCATAAACGGACAAAAGAACAACGGGCATCCATCTTTCCACAATTCTAAAAGCATTGCGTGAGTGTTTTTTGATGTCTACATCCGCGTAGTGGCGGAAAGCCTCCGATTAGACCGGAGTCTGGTCTTAACTACTATAAGTCTGGAACGGCAGGTCACAACTATTTCGTGGTAAAAAAAGCAGTGCAGATAGAACGTACAATTTCGTGGCATTTGTTACAAAAATAGTTCGAGGGATAGCGGATTTTGCAGACGGATCTTCCGGATTAGTGACTGAGTGCAAACTCTGTACTGTCAACGCTCATAATTTTCGAGGATAGAAAATTTTACCACCCTCCAGCGTCTGACTAATGGTCTTTTTTTACCAATTACTGAGAAAAAGTAACTTACTAGGTAAGTGCACTCGCTGTTTGCGGGCACTGCTGGACTGAAGCGAGCAGAAAGTTAATAGAACTAATCTTTAACGGACACTTAAAAAATGTGGTTATGTGGACGCTGGTCAGGAGTGCGTGTATGTTAGATGGCAGTAGTGTATATTCAGTGTATATAAATAGTGTATATTGCTTCAGTGTGTATCCCTTCCAAGAAAAAAAGTACTGTTGACCTTTATCACACACCGAAGAACAGTAAAAGGCTCGAAACTATTAAACCAAAAGGTCAAGCTTACTCTAGCCAGCTCTGTCTCTGTCTGTACGGTTGCCTTTTTGCTTTTGATAGCTTGGAGGACTGCGAAAGGCAAGGTTGGCTCAACAGCTGGCCGAGTTGCCTATTTTTTGTTGCGCAATACTTCCGGTACCGTGACCGACAGGACATACAAAATATCCAGTTTTGTTGAATATAAAGGTACTTAACCCAGGTCACATAACAACGCCTAATATTGGTACATATTGCTATCTACTGAATATCAATCAACTTCCAGTAAACTTTTTAGGAACTGTTTTTGTTGCGCATCACTTGCGGTAGCGTGACCGACAGGACAGACAAAAAATCCAGTTTTGTACAATATAGAGGACGTACCATACATTTTTTGTGTTTATGTTATTTATTTATTTCTTTATTTCTCATTATTTTTTTATCATATGATTTATTACGCAATACTTCCGGTATCGTGACCGACCGGACAGACAAAATATTTAGTTTTGTGGAATATAGTGGACGCGTCCTCTATTTTTGTGTTTATATTATTTATTCATTTCGTTATTTATTATTATTTATTTGATATATTTTTTAGTACCGTGACCGACGAAACAGACAAAATGTCCACTTTCCTTGAATATAGAGGACCTTCACTTCGCTTCGGTCGACTAAAACAGTAGCAAGCCCTTCTAAACCGAAGCTTGTGATATTCCAGATAGTTACGTACTTATAAACTGTGAACTCGAAACACAGACTCTGCCATTCAAAAACTCCAAAAATTTGAACACTTCAGACAGAATGGGTTGCTCGCTAGCACAACCGAACACATGTATATATATGGTGGTGGCAGCGGTTTGTGTTAAGAAAATACTGATTAATTTCTTACTTTTATTTGGATCTTTAACATACGTCCTGATGATCTCTCTGTCGCATTGGTTTGCAGCGTCGTACATTTGGTTAAGTTCTTCTCCAGCAGTTGAAAAGTGTGTGAAAACTGTAGACTCGAATACCATATCAGACGCCGGTACTTCCTTCACCTGCAGGACTACAATCAATACGTCGTACAGCTTTCGAAGGACAGGAGAGTCATCGAATGAATTCGGCACAGGATTCAGTACTGATGTTCCATGAGCCATGCGGCCTAATGTCTCTACTGTCAGCTGTTTCAGATCTTGTGCAGCTATATAAACAGTCTCTGCAAATGGAAATTCTTGATCAATATCCGAGAAGGTCTTTGTTCCCAGAATGTGATCTGGTTTCAGTTCCACAAGGTTCTCAGCAACGTTTTTACATGGGCTTTGGAATAACACCACAAAAACTGCAGTAAGCAGTTTTAGCAATGTCGAAGACATTTTGGGTTTAAAGCAGCCAGTGTTACGACGACTATTTTAGACAAGATGGTTGGTTAGTTGGTTACTGATATACAGCGTAATCCATGTAGGATCGTACCTCACACCACATATCCTAGCTATAAAAAAAATATAGGTAAAACAAAAATCCACCTAACAGGGTATAATATTTCCTTGGTTACAAGGAGCCAGAAATATAGACTGAACGTGAGTATAAGGATTAACACAAAACCAAAGAAGAAGCAACATTTTCTGATGAATAGTGGACGGAAATGAAAGCGGTAGCATAAATTAATAGAACATCATCCATAGTCGCTCATCCGAATCAGCGTTGAGCAGTGCAGTCTCTGTGTCGCGCCTGGTTATTACTTTTGCAATGAAAACTTTTGTAGTCCGGTGCGGATTTTGGTACAATCTTTGGTCGGGTCCTGTTCCGAACATTTGGCACAGGTCCGGCCAGAAGCTCGAGAATCACGCGCCCGGTGTAGGTACCTCTGCTAACGATTGCAGCGGAGAACTAAAGATTGCGGTTTTACACGCTCAACAATTCATCGCGTGGCAAAGACGTTAAGTTACTTGCGAATATTATATAGTGCATCATCGCAGGTTTTTTCAATTTAAAATAGACTTTGATGTGCCTGATAGACGTTTAAAGTTGCATATGATCCAGGGTACATGAGCTGTTTGCGGAAAATTACGGTGGCGGAATGTGTCTTTCCTTTGCGAAAGCAATTACGTTTTTCTAGCTCTTGGACGAGCTGCTAAGGTGATTCAGCATCCGCGTTTTTTATAATAGCAGGAAATACGATTAATGGAACTGACAGACGAGACTCTCGCCTTGGCCAGCTTACTCTCGCCTTGGCCAGCTTGTATGCAGCCGCATAAATTTAGCTCCGATTGATCCCGGTTAAACAGCGGTTGTGGTGCTGTTACCCTTTCCCCCAAAATGGGCGAAAATAGTAATGCGGCAATTTCATGTCTAGACCTGAAGAAACTGAACTTTGAGGATTCCATTGCAGCGATTAATACTTTCGTTACCGATTATTTCAGTTGTGAATTAAAAGCCGAATTCGAACTGCTCTTGACCGACGCCCGTCCCGTTCTGGAATTAACGGAAAATTGGCAACAGCTTTATCATGCGGCCTTGCAACAGCTGGAGGAATTTTAATCACATCGTGTCGAAAATACTGTGAAAGATGTAAATCATCAACATGTTGGACAGTTGAACTCTGATGAGGATATTCAGATTCCACGTGGATCGTTACCTTTCAGCCGCACGCCTTAGTCTTGAATTAGGATTAATTATTGCCGAATAAACAAATTAAACCGCATTTAAAAGGAGTTACTGAATCTAAAAATGGCTCTTTAGATCAGAAACGGACTCTTCCGGGTGTTGTGACTGTTATGGTTACCTGTCTGCAGCGTCCCCATTATCAGGCTCGCTAGCAGTACTACATTCCATTTCAGCGTCATTGTAAACAAAAATCTCTTGTTTTACTAGTGAAGCTTGATGAATTTCCTTCTAGTGCTATGTAAAATTTGCAACTACGTGCGGCAAACAACGAACCCACAACAAAATAATTATCCTTTTTCCGACGCACAAAACTTGCTGTTGCTAAGGCTGTTGCTTTTGCTCGAATTCCTGTTCGTTAAATATTTGAGCGAGTTTGCACGAGTGAGGTTGCGCTTAGCTGTCGTTGTTCGTCTGCACCGAACTGTGCAGGGATAAATCATCCCCGTACGTCGCGCTCAATGGCCATCAACTCCAGCAGCAG
>JAQGAU010004957.1:0-10846 GCA_034698045.1 Paramacrobiotus richtersi | reverse complement strand
TCCCAGACTAGCGGCATGCCGGATTTCCAGGGCATCAGGGTCAGCCCGTCGGGGCGTTTACCATCGCCTCTGTCTAGACCCGGAGGCTCCCGTACTGCTGGAACATTCGCCGAAACGAGAGCGCGACGGACAACGTCATTCAGTGCCGACTGTCTAGGGTGACGGCCTTTGCTGCGTTTGCAACTTAGCCCAACTTAGCGCTTTGCATCTGCACCGATGTCCTTTACAAATTTCCGCGCCCAAACGGATGGCTACAGCAATTCTGAGGTGGGAGTCCTCCAAAAGATGCGACGGGCAATGCAGTCTGCCAGGCTCTGGACTCAGGTGAGTCCATTACGCACTTTAAATACGTGTTATTTCCTAGTGAGCCTCAGAGGCCAGCCAATCGCATATAAATAAAAATAAATAAATATCAAGCTGTAGAATTATCTTTTATTTTATCCCATGTTTTGAATAGCCTGGTGAAGGCGTGATTTGTAACTATTTTATTAATCTTGCCAGCGTTATCTGAAAATGCCCGCATCATGCGTAAACCCAAAATATTGTGCGACCAGTTAAGAAAATTGTGCTCCAAATTAATGTGATTCATGCGACTCGATTGGGGGTCTCATCGAATAAATACGGATCATATGCCTTTATAGCTGTAGGACCATGTGGTCCATGCTACGGTAAACTTTATTACTGTACCTTTACACATGTTGAATGCACATAAAAGATAGCGAAATTTCGAACATAAAACTCTTTCCTTGCTTCTTTTTCCGGCTCTACCGGC
The DNA here is from genome assembly GCA_034698045.1 of Paramacrobiotus richtersi. NCBI lineage: Eukaryota > Metazoa > Tardigrada > Eutardigrada > Parachela > Macrobiotidae > Paramacrobiotus > Paramacrobiotus richtersi. Next base: position 10,074 of record JAQGAU010004957.1, on the reverse strand, counting down.
AGGTACAGCAGTGCATTTATGTCTGATTGCAGGACGAGTTCCGATGTGGAAAGAACAAGCTATATCCGATTTTATATTTTTATTACAGCGGCAATGCGTATCCATCCACGAATACCGTCTTTTGGTGATCAATGCTTTTTCACAGTCGTTTTGCTAATTACGTGTGCACACAATAAACAAAGCAAAAATTAATACCCTTTTCCGCCTACCTTTCGTGTTCTTTCCAATGCAAAACAGTGCGAAATGTATCTTATTGTTAGCACTACTGTTTGTAAAAATTGCCGATCCGATTATGTGCAAATTTAACACTGCGGTCTGGTTATGTACGTGTCTTTACTTTGTGGTTAGCATCTGGTCAAACAAGGTCTTTCTCTCTCCGATGCAAACAGGCGCATGCTACGACATACTGATGCAAGATTCAACTACAGAACCATGGCATAACATGTAATCAGTGCGGATGTATAAACACGTACAAATATGTGTAAACAATAATACATATTACGCCATGATATATCTGGATACAGTACTTGTATGAACGGTTGATTCAACCAAAGAAATAAAAGATGTTTTCTCGTCTTTTGGTGTCTAACTGTGGAATATTTTGACGCAAAGATATGTACAGCCGAAAAGAAATTAAAGTTCATTTTAATGTACTTGTATGAAACAGCTTCAGCGTACTGTGTACATACAGGTCAACTACGACGTCCTCCAAATTCCCGCCTGGACACCTTCGTGCAAGAAGCCCGCTTCTTCGACCTGGGCCACGAGGCCCTTGTGCAGTTCTGCTCGGACGAAGGCTTCGTCGCCCAGCCGGCTGCACCCCTCCCCCGACATCGGCTCCAACGACGTATCTGGCAGATCGTCGAGCTACCCCACAGTTCCATTGCCGCCAAATGTTTCGCCATCGTTTCCACGCTGATCATCGTCCTTTCCATCTTCGTCTTCTGCGCCGAGACCCTGCCGCAGTTCCGTGACGTACCCGGACGCGCGCGCTGGGATAACGAAACCGGCTTGGAGGTACGAGACGCAAGATATGTTGTAATTCCGGTAGTTTTGTGTATGATATAACTGCAATCAGGCAGTGATCTGCGCATGAGCTGTATGTAAAGAGTCTATGACAGCATTCTTATTAGTCCTCGCAAAAAATTTTGTACAAGAGATCAACAGTTCTGAGCATTAACATAAGTACATACGGAAACAGATCCATAGAGAGAGAAATGTATTGTTGCTGTAGTACTATTATTAACGGCCAGGCGCCATCGGTATGTTTCTGAAACTGCAGCAGATCTCTGCAAACTTTCTGAACAGTTTCTAAAACTGCAAACTCTTAATTCTCTCAAAAACAGTGAACGAGGTACTACTGGAGCTAGTACAAAATGACTTTCGGGTCCAGAACGTTCGATATGTACAAATATATGAACCTAGAGATATCTACATACATAGCATAGCGTCAGAGCGTAACACAGTTAGTTTTGCATTCCTGTTAATGCAATAACATATTACTTTCAGATGACATTATCCAGGGGTTACGCCCAGTTTCAGCAGCCCCTATTCATCGCCGAGACCCTGTGCATCGCCTGGTTCACCCTGGAGTTCTTCCTACGCGCCCTGACGTGCCCGATCAAAAAGGATTTCATCCGCAGTCCCATCGAGATCATCGACATCGTGGCCATCATTCCTTACTACATTGACCTGATCATCGTGCTGGTGGCGCTCCGCCGAGGCCAGGGCGCGGTGCGGGAGGGTGGAGTGTTGATGGTGCTGCGGGTGCTGCGGCTGGTGAGGGTCTTCCGGATCTTCAAGTTGTCCCGGTATTCGCGCGGCCTGCAGATGCTGGGACAGACGTTTTACATGGCCATTCGGGAGTTGGGATTGTTGCTGCTCTTTCTGGGCATTGGGGTGATACTGTTCAGCAGTGCCGTGTATTACGCTGAACAGGGATACGACCAGACGGGACTGACCAGTATTCCGGAAGCCTTTTGGTGGGCAATTGTCACCAGTAAGTAAACTTCACAGTAACGTTAACTTGATTGTGGCTACTGTTTGCTCGCTTGCTAACTGGGACAAATTTTTATTTGACTTTTGAGATTTTTATTGAGTCAACATTGTTTACGTGTATTGCCACATAAGCACAGCTTTAAGCATTTCACCGAAAGGTCAGCAGAGACCATAAGATCAGTACGTGAATTAGCACGTACCGATATATAGACCTAAATCGTCCTCTTCTAGATCAAAAATTCACCCAAGGCATTTCGACTTTTACTTTGAGCTTGTTGTGCTTGGCAGGCTTATTAACATGTCTTGCATGATATTTTGCTTGTATTGGGTTTATATAAGGGCTGATCAAGATTTATTCATGTAACTGCAGTGACGACGGTGGGATACGGCGACGTGGCTCCTAAAACAGTGATGGGAAAGGTGGTCGGGTCCGCTTGTGCCATTTCCGGTCTGATCGTGGTGGCGTTGCCGGTGCCCATCATTGTATCCAAATTCAACACCGTCTACCAACGTAAGGAGCGCTGTTACTGACTCATATTGACCGACGCGAATTCATAACAAACAACTGAAAACAGTCCTCTTAAAATAAGTAAAACCAAACAAAAACAAACGGACAGTACATTTCATGGACTGTACTAACTAAATTAAACAACTGTTATACTATGGTTGTTTTTGATGTGAACAAACAAGTGTTATGCTATGGTACAGCAACAAACAATTAAACAACAATAAAATTAAATAAACAAAACGTATTTGTATGGAAATTAATTTCTAATTTTATTGTACAAATAAGTAAATAATTGAAAACTTATCTACATAATCTACATAAAATAGAAAGAAAGCGGAAATATTACATTTATGGCTGAATTAGTTCATGGAACGAACAGGTGAAAAGGACCGGTTGCTGGTTGAGGAGATCCTAGCCGACATTCTTAAACCGCACGACATGCCCGTCCTGAAGAAACGCATCCACCAACCGCCTTCTAATGGCCGGATCGCCGAGTTTCACATCGAAATCGAACCGATTCTCGAGGAAAAATAACGAACGAGGCCTACTCAGTGACCAAATTGTCCCGAATTAGAAATCTTTGAAGGACATGCGGAGTTTCGCTCAGCTTCAGATTTTTAGGTTGTTTTAACGTTTATGCCACAGATCTTTCGTGCACATTCAGTTTTATGGATTGACCAGTGTAAATCACATTTTCACATATGATTTCCGAGATATTTATGTATTGCAACGGCGTGACTGTAAAGGTCACGTAGCATGTCGCAATTTTGATTAAAAATGCCGGAAAAACGTTCAACCTGCCAGAAATATATGGTGCATTCCTGAAATGTGCAAATCATGATTTCTCTATTAAAAATGCAAACAACCGGCTTTCCCTTAACCGAGGTGCAGCCAAACTGATCACCTGTCGCCGGAAGTTAAACCGGCCTGGAAAACTAAGTACAGCTGCTTAGCGCCGTAATTCCTCGCCTTTCTCTGCAAAATTTGCTGTGACAGCGGTTTTACCGGTAAAATCCATCGTTTTTATGTGGATCAAAGTACTCGAGTTGGAATCGTTAAATCCGCGCTTCTCACCATTGACAGTATGTGTAAACTGCCCGCCGAAGCGTGCCACCAGCAGTCCTTATCGAAGACGAAAACTTGTCCATTTCCCTTTTATCGTGTATCGTGCAAACCTGTTGCGCCCGACAATGCCCACAGCGCCGATGACAAAGAGCATAATCAACGCTGTACAAATATGCTTGCGCAACAGGTGCCAAACAGCAGTAATCCTTTATTGTTGCGCGATTACATGCAGTTTTATAGTACCCATCGTTTTCATCAGCCGATCAGCTGTAAAATTTACAATAAAGCAGTCTTTTAATTATTGCCTCTAATAAAACAAAATCTCAACTGACTTTTTTATTGAAACTACTTTATAGTTTCGCGCAGCTGGTACGGCTTCTTATGGAAGACGAAAGTTGCTGGTAAGCGTTACACGAGAGCCAGCGCATTCAGACTATGGTACCAAATAAAACATTCAAACTTTATGTTTTTCACAGTAACAGTGCTGGCGCACAAGATAACCATGCGTTTTGAAACGCTATGTGTTTAAACATCCAATCTGATCTCCGTCCTTAACCCAGTACTGACATTATTATTTTATAATAATAAATTTAGAGAAAATGTTGTTGGTGCTTGTTGGGTATCATTAATTTTTGAAATTATGCAACAGTTATCGTACATCCAAATTGTCATCATGTGATTTGTATATTCATTGATTACATCTTAATCTATACATCACCCTAATAAACTGTTAAACTTTGCACTGCCGATTTTTATCGAGTTTGTTAGATACTCAAGTGGTGTAACGTGACTGCACGGTAATAATATATACCCACCTGTTGATACACTCAAAAAGCGAAGGTTTTACCTGAAAAGACGGTCGAGGTCGGGCAACATACACACCGGCTGGAAAACATGCACTTGACTAGAGGCATTGTCGCCGTACACACAGCTGCTTATATTACGCTCTACAGTCGTCTGTCTTCCGGGCAATAATCGTTTCTTTTCCAGTTTTCTCCTTTTTCGCTGATTTTCCAAACCGGTTTGATGCAGTCGACCAGTGTCGAGGGAACTGTCTGCACAGCGTGCTAGACATTGCTGGGATTCCTTATTTGATGCAATCTGCATAGCGACTGATACTGACCTTTATCTGACTGACAATTATGGCGGGGAACGTGATCAATGTGTCCTCGTCGGAACTGAGCAAATCCGACCGCGGGAGTGTGCAGGACATTCGCGGGAGATCCATTACCGGCAATCGGAGTGTGCATGGTTCCTCAATGGGATTGCAGGTTAGTTGTTCATCGTACTGCCAAGATAACTGTCATCTCGTTTTGCATAGACATTTATGTGTTAGCCAGCGCAAGCATTGTTGTATTATTATGGCTTTCAGTTTTGTTTGCTAATGTCCCTACAACAAAGAGAGAACAACTTGAAATAGTTCGGGAATATTTCGCGAATCCACAAAAGAGCTTGTTAAACTTCTAGGTCGTAAGGTGTTTGAAAAGTCTGGCGATCCATGCTGTAATTGTTTTTAAAAGGCTTTTCTGTATGTTGCTATTAATTGTAAAAGGCAGTGCTGCCACAGTTTTGAGTACAATGCCGAATACTAAGACGTGCCGGAACAAAACTGATTGTTTTGCAGTAAACAGTAGCATCCAGCAACCGTAGCTGCTTTTTCAGCAGTCTGGTTAATGTTAAATGTATGGATGGAAATAAAGCGTACAATATATATACATATTTATTAAAATAGCAGAAAATAAATACTGTATGATGGGATTGATGCTTAAGTATTAAGGTAATACGTGGTAATTCCCAGCTGATTTTGGCAACTGCTTCCTCCCGTGCCAACTGGGACAAGTTTTTCATTTGATCTGGCACCTGTTGTTGATAATCTTTGTCGGTCATGAAAGAAAGTGTCAGCAGTAGAGGTAGAAAAACAGATTGATACTAGATGTTTGAGCAGGTGCCGACACTGGGATTCAGTGCGCGCCGGCACAGCTCGTTCGCGCACTACGAGCCGTCCATTCACGAAGCGGACGACGCCAGTCCCGGGGCGCGCGTGACGCTGAACGTGACGGGCGCCAAGTACGACGTCCCGCTGGCCATGCTGGGCCGCTTCCCGGGCACCCTCCTCGGGGACCGCTTGAGTCTGCACCGCCACTATGACCCGACGCGCGATGAATATTATTTTAATCGGGATCGCGGCTGCTTCGAAGCCATTCTCCAGTATTATCAGACCGGTACGTCAGTTTACTACAAATCCGAGGAAATAAATTAAAGTTGTTGAAAGGATAAAAATGTAATTAACGAAGTACCAAAAATGCAGTTAATAAAGCGCATGCTAATTAATAACATGATGATACTGGAATGATTAACGATTTTAGTATAAGGTCTACCAGTGAGCGTTGGAACGATGTGTATAAAATTTACTCACTATCACTTGAAATAGTTTTGAATAACAGCAGCATGGTACGGTCGGTAGATGTTGTTTGAGTACCATACTCATTTACAATTCGCTTTAATACTCCGCTTTTCTGGGTCAAGATCAAACACGACTTTGTTTTATTAATTTAATCAAACATCAACCAAGTTTTCTTACAACTTTAAGACGAGTTTTCAATGTAGACATTGTCATAAATATCGGCGAAACCAAGACAGTGCAGCAGGTATAAACGTCACACTGAGGTGCATTATTGTGCTTAGAAACCACAACAGCAATACGCAGCATAGTTTAGTGTCAAAGAATTCGCTTATGCACTTAAAGATCAGCACGCGTGTGTGTTAGAACATGCAAAAAGTTTGGATAGAAGGCGGAGTTATTTGAAAAGGAAATGTGTTTAAACTTTCGCCGGTGCTTCGCAATATAGCCGGGCGTTGCGCGCACTAACGGATTTCTGGACACTTATATCGGTGTTCTGACTGTTAGAAATGACAGCGTAGCTTGGTGCAACGTTTGTAAATGCGCGCCTGCTTAGGTAGCTCCGAAACTTATGCACAGAAACTTCCTAAACACGAATAAAAAAATTAACGGCGCTTAATTGTACATGTAGGTTTACTCCGACGCCCACCGAACGTCCGTCTGGACATTTTCGTGGAGGAATCCCGCTTCTTCCAGCTGGGCCCCGAGGCCTTCAGCCAATTCTGCCAGGACGAGGGCTTCGCACGCGAGAAACCCAAGTACAGCCGCAGTCCCAGAAACCGATTTCAACGGCTCCTGTGGGACCTCCTGGAGAACCCGCAGTCCTCGGCCGGCGCCAAGTTCTTCGCCGTCCTCTCCAGTCTGGTCATCCTCATCTCCATCGTCATCTTCTGCATGGAGACCTTGCCCCTCTTCCGTGATCCCCATCCCAGCGAGGACCACGTGCCTAGCAATCAGAGCGCGATGGCGGAGAATGTCAACAAGGGCTATGCCCAGTTTGCTGATCCCCTCTTTATCGTTGAGACAGTCTGCATTGCCTGGTTTACCATTGAGTTCGTACTGCGGTTCATTACGTGTCCACAAAAACGCCGGTTTATCAAGAGCCCGCTGAATATCATCGATTTTGTGGCCATTATACCCTATTATATTGACCTCACCATAGTGTTGGTACGTACGTTTGTGTACAGTATGTTGTTTACATATGGATGTATATAGAGTCATATGTTTTATGATACAGAACAAAGATTAGTATACTTATATATCTGTACATATATACAGTAATGTGTATAACAAGTGAACAAATACGTTAGGCGACCAAATGTACACATGCACATACGCCTATACCGTACATAATACAGTATATGTACTTAATAATGTGACATGTAATTGCAACAGGTTACGTTATGGCGTGGGCAGGAAGCAGTACGAGAAGGCGGAGTGTTGACCGTGCTGCGGGTGCTGCGATTGTTCCGGGTGTTCCGTATCTTCAAGCTATCGCGGTATTCCCGCGGACTGCAGATGCTGGGGCAGACGTTTTACATGTCCCTACGGGAATTGGGGCTTCTCCTGCTCTTCCTGGGCATCGGGGTTATCTTGTTCAGCAGTGCCGTGTACTATGCCGAACAGGGATATCACGAGACACAGTTCACCAGTATTCCGGAAGCCTTCTGGTGGGCTATCGTTACCAGTGAGTTCTCCTTGGCTTTCTCGGTTGCAGTTGGAATTGCCGTCCCTAATGCGTTGTATGCTTTTGCGTTGTAATAATAACGATACGCCAGCAACTTGTTAGTCCAACATGTTCGTCAGATTGTGTTTAGCAGTAACAAGTTTGATGACCTTATCTGTTTGTAGTGACAACGGTCGGTTACGGTGACGTAGCACCTAAAGCTGTGTTCGGGAAACTCGTGGGCACAGCGTGTGCGGTGTCGGGCCTGATCGCCGTCGCGCTGCCGGTGCCGATTATCGTGACTAACTTCAACACCATCTACCAGAGTAAGTGCTGACTGCTCCATTTTCGAATGTTGTTGCTCAATGTGTTGACTGTTTGTTACAGGGGAGAAAGATCGAACAGAGATGGAAGACATGTTTGGAGACATCTTCAACGCGGAAGAGCAGAAGGAAATAAACGATGCGAAAGGTCATGTGTCAGCGCCGATCGGCAACGGGCCCAAAGCTAGCCGAGCCGAAAAGGCGCCCATACTCGGGAAAGACGATTTGTGAATGTTGCCGTGGGGACATGTTGTATATCTCTTGTTGAATCTCCGAAGTTTATAGATGGGAACCTGTAGAACCGGAAGCTGTGCAATTCTAGCCAGTTTCTGCAAGAATTTGATGGAAGTAAGAAACCTTGTTAATATGCGACAGGAATTCAGTTTATTTCTTGTTTCGGCGTGTTTGAGTTTAGTAATTCAGCGGGTGATTATGCAGTTGATTTCGCAACAGTCTGGTTTGCGTGCTAATTGGAAGAAATACTCTACTTGTATGATAATCAATTCAACGAAGCTGTGCTAGTCATCATTATGATCGTTGTCTATCTTTATGCACTTCCTGGCAACTTGTACTCAGATGTTTGGTGGTCAACACAGAGTCTATATATGCTAAGAGACTGTATCCGAAATCATTAAAACAAGATGATAATTTTGTTGAGCAAATGGTTCATGTATGTATTTGCGTAGTAACAGTATCCTCATCGATCTAAGCAACAACAGAGGTCCATACGTTCGCCGCCGGATGGCTGACTTTCCGGGCAGGTTCAATTAGGGAACTCGATGTCATCATGGAGCGGGATGCCCTGCACAACCATCGATCCAACGTCCCGCTTGTACCGATGACCGCCTCCGTAGTATCCTCCTCCGTATCCTCCGCCATGACCTCCGTAGCGGCTGCCATACTTGCCGGCCTCAGTGCCTTGCGGCATCAGTACTAAACGAATAAGAAGTTGTCTTTTGATTCATACATTCTACGTCTCAGAATATGCGTCTAGACGAGTTACATCAAGGTTTCTTTAACAGCTTGGCTTTCCCAGATGAATTAAGCACTAGAATGTTTCGGTTGTACAGTACCGCGTTAAAGTTTTGCATGTAGTACGAGAAACAACGTCTTACCGGCAACCATGGCCAACAGCAGCATCCAGCAGATTCCAAAGTAATTCATGGTTTAATCGTACAATGGAATGAAGTAAAAACACACAAGAGTTGTTATTGTTGTTTCGGCTCGGATCAAGCCTATCTTATATACGGATTTCCGATACAGTGACAAGTGTGCTTATGTAGAGACGCCAGCTTCGCACAGCACAAATCTCAAGCATTTATTGCGTAATTCCTTCTTGAACACTGTGCATCGAGTGGCGCGCTCAAATTACTTCTTGCTGCTGCTGGATGTGCTATAGTTACGTTGAACAGCTTGGAAAGTGTATCGAGTGGTGCAGAGTACACCTGCCAGCAATTTCAGATAATCAACAACGACAGTTTCACATTCTAAGGGATAATTCAGAAAACGGCGAGTTGTAGCGGCGAAATACAAGAGAAAGTGTCGCTAAGCGCTAGGATCTTTATTGTGCGGTGCTTCCTTGACGAAGGGAATGAGTTCCTTGTACTCTGCAAATAATACCGATAATGCTACAGCTGCAAGTCACAATACGAAGAAAACTAACTTTTGGGCATAAACGGACGCAGCGCCTCCGGAACCGTGATGCCGGTGTCAGTCTGGCCGTTCTCCATTATTGCACAGATGACCCTTGTCGTGGCACACATGGTGGCGTTCAGCATGTGGACGAACTCCACCTAAACATTACACATATGGAGATTATAGCGGATCACACACTGTACTGTGTAGAGTAGATAAAAACGTGGCCTTTTTGTCCTTGTAAAGCTATGTGCATATAAGACCTTTACGTAATAGCAACCACAGCATTCCTCTGAGTTTATCCCACCTTATCGCGCTGTTTCTTCGTCTGGCCATAGCGGATCCCCAGCCGACGCGACTGATAGTCCGTGCAGTTAGAGCAGGAAACCAACTCCCGCAAAGCTCCGCTTCCGGGAAACCACGCTTCCAAATCGTATTTTTTAGCTGCTGCGTTGTTTAGTGCACCTGCAGCCGAGAC
>JAQGAU010004956.1:0-10849 GCA_034698045.1 Paramacrobiotus richtersi | reverse complement strand
CCTCACATCGATCATAAGATTGTGCATGTTAAAGATGAAAAAGGCAGTGACTGGTTTTCAGGATCGTCGTGTAGCGATAGCGTGCCTTAAACTTTACCATTCAATGCTACTGTTGGTAAATATTTCGATGTCATATAGTATACAAAGCGATCTAACGAGATTTGCACATATACAAGCCAAAACTACCATTCGGTTGCAAAACTACTGTCAGGTATTAGAGGGTGTTAGTTTGACGACTTTGGATTCGGATGGATAAACTCTAACCACCAGTGTCCGATACAACAATGTATTTTGTGTCTCGTGTTCGGTGCTTTGTGATACTGGTCGTAATACCTGAAAGTCCAAAAAGGCCCAAAAAGGCGAAAAATGGTCAATGTTAGAGACCACTTAATCTGTGGGTAGCGTAGTTATGTTCAGTCGAAGATTTTTAGTTTGTTTCTTTGTTTGACCTTAAGTACATCAAGTTTTAGGTATTGTCATCAAATACATACACGACAATAGCCTATTACAGAAACCTTGCGACCTTATCAATACCTTGAGACCTTCTCCACCAGTCCAGGTTCTGACCATGTTGGCCAGTGTTGGTGGATGAATTGCACCATGACAGCTGATGCATGAATCAGCAAAATCAAAGCTGGTTGCTTTAACATAGTTGGCTGTTATTCGTCCACCGCTCCAACCGGAGTTTATAAATCCAATAGATTCATCTGCTTGGGCACCACTTGTCAGATCGGTTAACACACGATTAAACTCATCACCTATCAGGGCACATTTTCCGTCGGTAGCCAGGATCAATTTCCGGAAACCTGTTGCGAAAACCACCGAAGCATACAGGCAAACTTTATGGCTGCTTACTAATAGATTAACGATTAGTTTAGTTACGGGAATCGGTTTCGGAAAGCTTGCATCATGTTACTCGATATACTAAATTTGCTTGTAATTCGAAAATAGCAGTAAAAGTTAGCGCAGGAATATCTTATAAATTCGTGACTGTATGTATTATTATGTTTGCTCACTTGAACTATTTGCTGGACGGCCAAAAAATGTCTTCTGAGTTAAGGACCCAATTGTCGTCAAAGGCTGCATGCAGAATTTGTTAACTGCAACCGATTTTGAGCTCCCAGGGCTTCCTACGTTTAGCATCAGCAAAGCTGGCGTTACGTGATAATCAAGATCTTTGTGTGTTTTTAACCCGATGTGACCCGCAATGAGCGTTGACGTTAGTGCGAGCAGAGACATTAGAACTGAAGAGTCTTTGGTTCGATGTTCTCGGGCGTACCACGATAACGCGGAAGCAACTGTCGGTGATACTAAGTCGGGACAATGGTGGGATGCCGATCGAACTGCACGAAGATACATTTTATCGGTTTGCTCAGCCGTCAGTGTATGTGAAACAGGCTTCTTGGGTCGGTACATTTTATAACAATGTAAGGTCACTGTTTATGGCATGTTAAGAGATTAATTAGTAAACTGCTAGCTTGTAGGGATGCGAAAAAGTTCATGCGGATGGCTTACTCGACGAAAAGCAATTTTACGATCGCTGGTGCGATGCAGACGCCAGACTTGTTCGGTAAAGGGTTCCTATAGCAACGAAGTTTCTGATATTTATTGTGCAGTTTGTTGAGAATCGCCCCAATACAAGTGCAAAAGAGCGTTCTGACGCGTTTAGGAGTAAGCTCACTTAAACTGCTGATGAAGTCGGTTGCTACCGCATAGTTGCCTTACGCCTTACAAAACGGCTACTTCGATAAATCGAATAGACTTTAAAAATGGTTGTGGTACAGAATGTGACTGCTTGTGTAAGTAATAATTTCGTAAGTTATAAATAATCTTGTTTTCGTAAGTATATTAAATAATCGACAGGCAAACGCGGAAAGGATGAATGCGTTCGTATCTTTGGTTCTCAACCTACTAGGTTTCTAATTGTTTGGGATGTTTCATTCCTGCATTATTTTGTTTAATATTTGGTTATGGCTCTACTGCTGGTTCCGATGCTAGTATAATACTTTCGCTGTACTTCTTTTATTTTATCGCAGTCGTAGTCATTGTACACACATCGTAATCCTCACGAAATTCTCAAATCTATCGTTTCACAGTTTTAACGTAAGTCTGGTCCGGTACCAAAACAAGCTGGTATGGAGACGTATACGCCCCATTATACTCGGCTGCGGCATCATTGACCTTCGGGCATTTAATGCTAACAGTGGATCCGGCTTTGATCAGGGCAACGAATCCATCAGCTTGATCCCAAACACGACCGCTGATTTTACCAGTTTCATCTTTCCCGTCGAACATGATCATCTTTTTCCCTTTTTTGGAGTCCTTGACGACTACATTGCTTAAATCCAAGATCAGTTCCACGCTACAGACAGAAAGTATCTGGTTCACGCATGGATTACTGTATTTACACATACAATGCTATCGCGGCAGACTGGGACAAATAAGTATTGACATTTTGTGACTAGTCATACAGACGTTTAAAGTTTAACACACATTGACTGAATTTTTCCGCAAGGGAAGGTATGATGACGCCGCAGTACTTCGGCCCAGTCTGGCGCGATAGTAACGAAGCAAACACGTTTGGAGTATCTGTTTTATAGATCATTTCATGGTTATCGCACTTTTAAAAAAGCAAAACTACCCGATTTTAACGATCGCCGTCCGCCAGCTTTGTTGTCTACTTAAAACATACTGAACTGCGACTTACAATCACATCTGCATTACTGCACTACGATTTAGGATGCTGCAGACAGCGCAACACAACACAACACAACCAAAAACTGAGCAAATTGTATTTAATATGACAGTTTTACTCGGCTTTGGACTGCCTGGTCAGGATGGGATTTACTGTGTTGTACAGACATAATGCTGATAGAGATGGCAAAGTCGCACCGCACCGATAGTGCACCGCGGTTTAGCCGGTGCGATTCGGTGCGGTGTGGTAACAGTTTGAAATAGTACACCGCACTGCTCGCACCGTTTCGCAGAGCGCACCGAACCTTATAAACCGCGGTGTACCGTCGGTGCAGTCGGTTTATGGCGACCGTCTCGGTACTTCCATTCGCAGCATAGTTAGCCAGTATTCATCGGTATTTCTAGAGCGTAAATTCGCAAAAGTTTTGACTTTATCACCGGTATACGTCATCGTCGAGGAAAAACCAGTGCTAGTGGTTCGATGTTTCTATATCTCGATATCTTGATATTCTATGGATTTGCCTGAAGCAAAAACATAAAAGCAGTGAATTATATCTCATTGATTTGGTAGTTACACTGTTTTCCGATGCACCGGTAAAGCAGTCGGACCACATCGAGACGCACCGGTAACATAGGTGCCATCTCTACGTACAGACCTTGAACAGGGCAACTTACTGCGGCCGTTCATTTTAGATTATAGGAATTAGTCAAGCTCACGTGCAGAAGGCTTTTGATTTATATTCAGATCTAAGGAATGGCAGTGTTTTATTGAAATTGTTTAACATTTCTATGTTGCAAAAGTATCAACAACCCGATTGACTAATACACAACGGCCAACTGGTTATTGATGAAGATATCTCGCAGAAACTAACACTTCGTCCTGGAAGCTTGGGTTTATAAAAGAGAAAGTTGGATTACGATTTTACTTTAGAGACATATGTGAAAAGCGGTACTGTGCGCCCTAGTTGTCCGTTTGTTTCTTACTTTGGATTGTCGTTTTTTTCCAGATCAAAGATGTTGACTTGTTGAGTCCGCTTATTGCAGGTACTCTGCCCCGTCACGATCTGGGGCATCCCAAACTTCTTGGCTATATACATTCGGATATCGCAGGCCACGTTCACAATACTCAAATCTTCAATATGGATTCCGCCACTAAACAGTTTCGTCACTAAGTTCTTAAGGAGCAAGAAAGCATCTCTTCTGTCTCGTACGTACGAGTCTGACAGGCTAAACTTTTCCACGCTGACAGCGACTGGTGTTGTAATTCCGTTGAGGCACTTTCCTGCCTTCTTCGTCATGGTAATCGCTAAAACCAAGAATTGAGTAAGTAGTTTTTCTCAAATAAACCAGTTGGCTTTTGCTATACCGGACGTTGCGTGGAATTTGTCGCGCCCCATGACCTTCCATTCTTTGTCAGAATCCTGACGCTTGTTCGTGATAAGCATCGGAAAACTGTCGACCGTATTGCCCAGGAAAACCTCCTGGAATCAGATTACTTGATTGCTTATTGAAAACGATTGCGTAAGTCCTTGTAATGCAATGGCACTGTGCAGCGACTTCGGGATTAAGTCTTTATTAACACAGTAATACAGAACTTAAAGGATCAGACTGAGCTGCATGCGAGCATGACAACGCACGCGCAGATGCACAAATGCACAAACCATCGGAAGCATGCTGAACGATTCTGCCATAAGAGATTATTATTTTTAATTATTTCCAAGAAATGCTCACATCTAAACTACAATCGCCATGTGTATATCAAAACATTGGGAATGTTTTTCTTCATCACGCAGGTTTACTGGCTGTGGCGAAACTGCGAGATATCAGCTTCGAAATGGTAGAAGAAATTTCACCATCCAACCAAAAGGACTGGCTCGCTGATGTACTGGTACAGTACGCCTTAGTAAACCACTTCGAATACAGGGAATAAAGTAAACAGGGAATACTTCGACTCGCTACAAGACACAAAGCACATATCTGCTTCATTACTTCGTTGCAGTCAGCAAACAACATTCTGCATAATAAGAAAAAAAATTCCCGCAAATTAGAGCATAAAAAAAGTAGTTAGTTTGCGTTTACTCTTGTCATACGTAATATGTCAACATGCTTGTGCTTCAACGCGCTGTGCTAGTTCAGATGCTGTGCAGTGCGGACAGTGTTGACTCAAACGAGGTCACGACAGTTGACATGCGACACTAGTATGGAAGAAGGAACGCTGATTGGCAGTATTATGTTTTCGACTGGTCTTTCTACCTGTAGTACTGGCTTCCCGAACATTAAATCCAGCTTTTTAAACTCTTCTTCCGGACTGGGCTTCGTGGGTGTCACATGCAAAACTGTAATGGTGGAGGTTGAGGCTTCGGAGTCATCGCTCACGGTTTCAGGAACGGCTTCCTTTTTCGCGTTCTTTGCATTGTTTCGGGTGGACTTGGCTGTACGCTTGGTAGAACTCATGTTTGCTGACAAGAACAGATTTATGCGAAATGGTATAAAAAGGAACAGAACTTACAGAAGTTCACTACTGTGTCTAACTGCAGTATGTTTGGATCGTTAGTTGTACCGTGTCAGCACTACACTGTTGGAGAAACAGTGTTTGTTACTAGGCAACGTTTTACCGTAACAAACTGACCGTATTCTGTTACCTTTGACTGCATTCTGAATTGCAACAGACTCCAAGTGTGTTATTGAAAAAATTGGCCAATCGCTGTCCCGTTTGCACTGCTCAGCGTGACAGCGCTGCTGAATTTTTGTGGTGCCAAATACATGAACAAAATAAACGTGATTAGATCCGTGCTGCCGCTTAGCTTTTCGGCAGAAGGTAAACGAGTTGGACGAGAAAATGTGCAGGGCTTCATAACTCTTCACGCACACTTTTGCATCGGCAAAGGTGTTTATTCGCCCACAATACTTTTGTATGACGTTAGATATGACACTTAATGAACCACGATCAAGTGCTTCATGCACAGTATGCGTAGCGTTATCGGGCCTTTCATAAAAACAGGGAACTGTTCGTATGGGCCGGCAAGATTCCTCAATAACAAGTGTCGATAAAAAGAACTGGTATTCAGAACCAAACATAACACCGTTTGTCAGAACATGCTTCTTTAAAAGCCCCGTACTTCCAAACTTTGCGCAGAGATACATTCGGAACTGCTGATTTCTGTTGTATGGTGTAAGATCAATCATTCCCCTACAGTCCGGAAAACGGTTGTAAAAGCTATCAGAAAACTCGGAGACTGCTTGCTTCAGCGCGGAGAGCTCTTCAAACATACAATCAGTAACAATGATATGAAAACTATTTTTCGTTTCTCGCGTGCTATCAAGCACAATGACCTTTCGTGTGTTCAGCTTATCACATAGATGGCTCACAAGCTGTGCAATTTTCTTCTCATCACAGTGCTTATCTGTATTAACGGACCATTCCACGTCCAAATAGTACCGTTTGCGCAGATTTTCTGTTAAAACTTCAAAAAAGAATGGCTGGTTTTGGAAATCTGATGTAATTAGTTTCCAGATTTGTTCAGCATCTGCAATAAGAAACTTTCTTGATCCAGAGGTGGACTGCTCAAAAGAAAATGCCTTTAGGTTTTTATTAGACTGTGATTTCATAAAGTCTAAAGCTTCGCTGAGCCGGACAAACCACTTTGCCATTGTTATTTAGTGGACAAGTGCTAGACACATGCAACACCACGGATTCTGTATTTTGTTGTTTATCGGACTTTAGTCAGGTATCGTGCAGCAAAGCGGTTGCTGTAGTAACCTTGAATGGTTCACGATAGTTTCGAAAAGACATTCGGATCGCAGGTGACAGCCATTCCATCGAACAATACGTATCGTTTATTCAGGGATCTTTATTTCAATGACGAAAGAACTTATGCGATAAACGCTGGTACAATACCTTCACATGATGCGCACTAAATGTTTTGCGCATCCGGCAGTCAAAAGGCTACCGGTAACTGCCGTCTTTCTTTTTCTGCCGTTTCGTTTTCACGAAAAACGCGATCGGCTTTGCCATTGCAATAGAAATACCTTAACTATAGTGATGCAGTTATATTACTGCGCGGTCAAGGGCGGTAAAACCTGAAATTCCCAGATCGCTAACAAAATACAACGAACTGGCTCTACATTGACCTTTTGTATTCAACTTTAACCATGCAGCTTGCGCAGCGAAAGCAGTTTGTGTTCGACTGTGAGAGATCGGTACCGGTTGAGGTCTTACATACGTCATTAATAGTTAGTACACAGCTCAAAGGTGTATTCATAAGAACACTCGCCATGAGAGCTGGTTCTGCATTTAAAGTATGTCGACTTCCGTTCTGCTATGAGTAACTGGTTCTATCGGATACCACAGTGCGGTGGAGTTTTCGACTATGCTGCAGCAGGGAGATAATGGTTATATTGAGCGGCAACTTAATCGGCACGTACCGCTAAATGGTGTTTTTCTTGTTTCAGCTGAACCTTTAATAGACCAAGTTACGAAATATACCGGTGGCTGAAGGAGAGCATCAGCCACTCCAATTTCGCTCAACATAGTAAACAACAGTTCCGCATCGCGTTTAATCCGAACAGGGACTGGTAATCATTAATGTTGGAACAGACACCTGTCAACATGCGGACCACACATGCTTTAGAACC
Source organism: Paramacrobiotus richtersi (assembly GCA_034698045.1). Taxonomy (NCBI): domain Eukaryota; kingdom Metazoa; phylum Tardigrada; class Eutardigrada; order Parachela; family Macrobiotidae; genus Paramacrobiotus; species Paramacrobiotus richtersi. The sequence continues at coordinate 3,520 of JAQGAU010004956.1, read as the reverse complement.
TTCCAAGTTCGCAATTTTTTCTTCGATTATGAGCAAATTTTGAATTCGGGCAGTTTACATTAGGAGCAGTACAGAAAAAAAAGTCGTAACGAGTTCTTTAACCAAGGGATGGCCCACCATTATTATCTAATAATTGTAAAATCCGGTCGGTATCCCAGTACAAGTATAAGTGCACTGACATCCATTTGGATTTAAAGCGCTTTCTCGGCTTTCACAATAGTGTACACGGTCACGCACTTCTAACCCATTTAAGAGACACATTAGGAAGTCTCACAATTGTGCTCTTATATCAGTAAGAGTACATGAACCCATCACTTATCACGCGCTCTGTTTATGTACAAGGTGAGCATGACGTTAGTTGGGTGATCGGTATGTGCTCTTACAGGTAGGCATGCAAACTTTGAATAGCACAACTGCAAACAGTTAACGAATATAGAAATGAGTCACCGGTTTTATTGCGTAGAAACGTAGGAATACTAGGCCGAACACTTCATGCCAAATGGAGGAATTTGATAAGTAAACCCATCAACCAGGAAAAAGCATAGAATAGAATCGTGTTTCCTGGGTACCAGACTGCCAGTGGCGGCACACTGATTGGCTGTGTTAGATTTTTACGTTGGCTGTCCACCGGTGGTATATAGAACTCTTTTCCGCATCACAAAAGAGCCACCAGCCAGCTCGCGAAATCTAGGCAGGTTGCCAGAATACGATTTTGAGATCAAGAGTTATAACACGCTAAACTATGTGAGCTAAGAAACTACCTTAGCGATATTTGTAAAATAAAAAGTGCTGTATTTTTATAGGTGCTGTAATGGTCAAAATGGTGGCATAGAATAAAATCACTAGGGCTTGTTGCATCTGGCCCACGCTTGGCGATTTGCGGGAACTACTGGTAGCAAAACAAGACCTGCAGTTAATTATTTTTATTATTCAACATTATCGTTACGTTGATCCTGCCAGGTATCAGACTACTTACTGCTACCGTTCCCCGATACAAACGGCATGAAATCGGCCACCAGATTCGAATGCGATCTGATGTAAAATTAGCTTTAAAGGTTGGTGAATACATGCCTGTTTGATTTCTGTTAATCTGATGCTCTTGCTATCCATACTTGTTCGGAAAATGTTAGTCCCAAATTTGGAACTTAACTTGAAGTATCATTCGTCAAAACTCTCTTGTGGAATGGTCTTGTTGAATTTCACATGTCTTCGTCCTTCGTTCGGTCGTCCTTTTGGCTTCTTTACCTTTCCGTTTCGCAACATTAGCCCGCCTGGCGTTATATCAGTTCTATCAGTTGTCGTCGAAGCAAGCTGTGGTATTTTGCCACATAACAACTGGTCTTCCAACTGGAGAAATGTTTCAACAATACTGGTGAACTGGCTTCCTCCGAAATGCGACCCCAGTGAAGCTAAGCGGTTGCAAATATCCTTCATCATTTGGTATCGATTTCCTAGTTTTGACAAATCGCGGGACTTGGCGGCGCTCTCAGGTTCGTCTAACATCACATCGTCTGAAAGGCCATCAATAGCCGCTCTTACAATATTCGGATGAACATCACACGATTCAACGGTACTGGAATTACGCAGCCATTTTGTGATTACATCATCAAGCGAAAACAAACACAAGCCTGATATTTCTCGTATTTTTAATATATGGCGACAAGGTACTCCAAATGCACTATTAACGTAGCAACTGCAATAAAACTGCGAGTTGGATGTCCCGACTTCATAAATCCTTTCTGTGTGTGCAAGAGGATTAACAACTAGCCACTCACCATCACCAAGTTTCTCGACCAGAAGTGTTTCCGACTGGAACATTGCAAACTGCTTTTCTACTACTTTTGCAGCAATCTTTGTCAGGCCTTTGCCTACAACTTCTGCATACTCAGGGACGGGAAAATCGTGCAATACGAGAACTTTTGCAGTATTCACAAATTCGTTGTATGAAGCAATGCACCATTTGCTATGTACAACGTCCATAACGATCTGTACGCAGTCCTTTAGATGGTATCGGGTCCACATTGATCGTCCGGTACTTCTAAATGCGCATTTCACCATCAAAAACCAACGTTCGACTCGATTTGTTGTTCGGTTCCTCGGGTGGGAAGGTGACGCCTAAAGGGAAATGTCCACATCTCTTTGATATTGCTCCAGTTTCTTTCGTAATATACAAGCAAGTCACCGCTCAGCAGGATTTTCAGCTTTGTTTCCTCAACGTCTAGTGACTTGAACGTATTAGAATACATTACGCGTTTGAACTGCGCCAGAATGCTCTCCTTATCAGTTTTGTGCAAGGGTTCCGCCGCTAATCTGGTTTTAAATGCTTTCATAGTATGAAAACAGCACAGTAAAATTTTTGTTGATGGAAACGTGTCCTTAAGGACTCCGAGCTGAGTAAAATCTTTATCCACAAAAATGCACCGTGTTTTTTGGAGTGCTTCACTGTTGCTGTCTTTCATGGTATTCAACATGCGTGCCAATGTTTCGCGTTTTTCGTTTGCAAGAAATGCTAGCATTACGGGCTGTCCGTATCCGTTCTCATCTTGCGCCACAACGCTAGAGCAAAAAAATGGAGCGGTTTTAATATAATACCAACGCGACTATGTACCCGCAGTTGCACAAATGCACTAAACAGGCAGTATCTTAAACATTTCTTGCATAGGAAAATATTGAAAACCGGCGAAATACGTGTGCTTGCAGTTATGCACAAACTGAATTATGCAGGCAGACTATGCGGTCTTTTATTATGTCAGAGAAAAATATTGTACAAAGTATCGTACAAAGAAATATACGATATGCGGTGCGTAATAGTTTGGGAAGAATATCGTACAAAGAATAATACTCGAGAGAAAAGTATGACAGTAGAACTGTATTAGTGGAAATAATCTTGTTTGCAAAGTATGCTTGCAGAAAGACATCTGTACCTGTCTGGTTTTTTGATGCATTAGAAATATGTCAAAACGTCAAGTTTTATAAGACTAACCTGTACAAACAATAGTGTTCGCAGTTAATTCTGTAGGTACTGTCCATGAACAACATCTCTCCATGATCCACTAATGTTTTCTTCATTTCCGCGGTTTGAATATAAACGATCTGCAGCTGGTTTCCACCATTTGCATCCGTTTCGCTTATGAGACGAATGTCCGCTCCCGGCATGGAAGATACCAATTCTTCCAAATAGCACTGAAGTTTTTCTGCTTCGGTTTTACCGGAATCTTGCTGTATTTTTCTGGAGTTAAAATAATTGTTAATATCCTTGGGAATGAGCTGACCCTTCACACCAGATGTTGCTCGCTTTTCGTTCATTTTTTTGCATATGAGCGAGCGCTGCACGTTGCAGGCTAGAAGGTATTCCACATCCCCTTTTTCTGACAACTTCAACGCTCTGTTCTCCGGATAAAACTGTGATATCGACATATCGATGGAATGATTGTGATCGTGTGAATTAGGAAGTTTAACCACGAACACAGAGTCCCCAATGAGCTTCAGTTTCACATAAGCCTGACATCCTGTTTTAAAT
>JAQGAU010004955.1:0-10850 GCA_034698045.1 Paramacrobiotus richtersi | reverse complement strand
GCGGCGGTGTTACCGAAACCGGGTCTTCGGTCATTATTGACGTTGATGGTGTTGGCATCGTTGGCTGTTGAAAAATACCACCAATAATATAATCACACCAACAGAACAGGGCCAAAGTCCGGCAAAATGTATATTAACAATGAAAATGATGAGTGATATATTGCTGTCGTGCTGCATTTCTTTTATGGTCAGTTCAATATATCACATGACGGTAAGTGATTTTTTTATAATGCAATATATGGTCGCTTACCGCTGCCTTGTAAGTTGTGGTTTGTCATATCGGTCGACGGAGGTGCGTTTGGAACCATCACTGGCACGTTCACGTTCTGTGTTGGTACCACTTCGGTGCCGATGATGTCGAAGATTGGTGATGGCACTTTCACCCAAAACGTCTGCAGATTCTGCACAAAGGTCCCGCTAAATGAAACATAAAGCGTCGTGAATGCAGTGCACATAATTATAATTATAACAAGGCTGCTCGATGACAAAATTCCGCACATACAGTATATAGCATCGATGACACACATATTGCATAACATATTTATGTACATCTCCTTCTTTTCAGCAATACGACATTTTTGAAAGAAAGATTTCCGAAAGTAATGTAACATCATGCGTAAAAACGTGGAAACACATGCGCAGACAATACAAAGAATACCGGAAGCCATGGCTATAGTGTGTGCCCACTAACAATGCGAATAACCTTGCCAGTCACTATTAATTCATAACTTTGGAGAAAAACAGTCCCATAAATTTATCATGATCAGTAAAAGACTGCTCAGCTAGCCGAATGATTATGAATGACTCACACAACATTATAGTAGCGCATTTTTTACTTTCTTATAATTATTTATGGAGTATTGATAAGGCATTTATAGGATTTATCTGTATAAGCCGTTGCAGTGAGACGACAGCATGTGAAACGATCAAATCTTACTGTAATTATGGATTGTATTAACAAACATAAAAATCGGAAATGGTAATTAGCAGTACTTCATCCATGATATTAATTTTTACGAATAGGACATACTGCACCACCCATATTATATAGAGAGATATGGCTTTTTCACTGTCATCGATATTGGCCTTAAATGTAAAGGTAAACTAAGTACCAGACACCCTGCTCAAACTCCTCCATAACTGTGGAGTGTCCTGGTTATTTGCTTACTGTTGTTAGTTATTTTCCGACTACAGGTACTGTAGGTACTTACAGAACTTGCGCTTGCTTAATGCTGGCCGGCACATTTATAGGATTCCAGAAGAACACTAGGCCTTCACCATCGATAGATTTCGGAGCGTTAACCACATGAGTGATACTGTTGGGTGAACTGGGATTGGGTGGCATTCCACAGTCTCCAAATCTAGCATAGGGCGGCAACTGTACAAATTCACCCAGAGGCGTTTCCGTCTGGACTCCAGGTTCTCGCACTTGCAAAAAGAAGCCCAGCAGAGGAGGCGTACCGGGGAAGTTGGGATTTCGAACTATCGTAATCCTATCTGCAGAAATGATGACGTTTATTAAACTTTTATAATTATAATACAGTTTTCTGTTCCGGTGGCGTTTATGAGAAATATGTGTGAGTGAGTAAACTGTCCTCACAAATTAAAGAGCCGGGATAATCATTCTAACGAAGGCTTCAGAAATTGTAGGCTTATAAAGTAATGGCTAAATTATGAAATCCAAATTAAATATGAGTAAACTGATATTAACAAGAAAACAAGTCAAACGAAGAAGTTGTATAAAAGCACTACAACAAAGGCTGAACATATCTAGAACTACTTAATACCAAATCTGGCATAATATGACCAGAAAATTGTCATTCAGCAAAAAAAGGTATATCCGAGGAAAACTGTTATTTAACAAAAAAGTTATATTCGAGGTGTGTAATAATTATGATAACTAGAAAATAAGTAAATTAGAATCATTCGAACATATATAAAAACTAAGCTTTTTTGTTTTGCCTGAAAAAACTAACTTACATCCAGTACCAGCGCCGGATGCTGGTGCTACCATGATCTGAAAAGGCACTGTGAGGCCGGTCTGAGCAGAAACCGGGCCATTTGGTCCCGGATGTTGGGGATACATTGAAACACATCCGGTGCTCGGTGCACCATTAGGAAGTGCCGCAACAAGTGCAATCAACGAGCATACGCACAATGGCAGTAACACTAGATTGGCCATGCTGAATGAAGTATGATGATTATTCCGCAGAAACGACGAATGCAAATAAAACTGAAAAAAAATGTAGAAAAAAAGATAGCGAAAGTATGGTTATGAGTTGTAAAAGAGAGAAATCATTAACAACTGAATAAAACGATCAAGAGTGGAACCGGTGACCGAGAAATTAGTTCCGTCTAGCAATGGCTAGTTGGCTAATGATATGCACTAGGGTCCGAGTTGCATCAACGTTAACTCACAACGCTCTCGTGCAGATCGCATCTAACCTAACGAAATAAACGCTCGCTTCAAGATACCTGCACGCTATATAAAGTTTTGCATGTTTCTGGCGGACACTTGAGAGACCACACAGGTACCACCCAGTTTCGATGAGTGTACAAACTCGATCAGGTAAAGTTATACGCTATGGAATGTACTGGTCATGAGCATCATGCGCATCGTCATTATTTTTTTCGACGCTCACTCATAATCGTGCATATTCCGTTTGATGACTCTAATAGACGACAGGAAGTGGCGAAAACAGAAGAATGGCTGTTGTCACTTCTGTTTTCGTTTAGCGATAGAGTGAAGAGATATAAAACAATATCTGTGCGATGCGCCAAAAAGCTGAAGTATAATATGTGATACTCAAACCAAATTCCTCACTTTTATCTGGCTAATATATAGTTAATGGCTATATGTAGACGCGCATAAAAACACAATTTCTTGTTGATAATAATGTCGGTATATTATGTGAGTATTGTTACGAAGGAAACAGTTCAATTGCCCCAGTATAAAATAAATAAGTCATTAACAATTAACAAGTTATGAACTAATTCCGCTGGGCATTTCTTAAATTATTTGTTATTCTATTCATTTTTTATGCACTCGTGAAGGTCCAAACGGGTTCAGTACGTCAAAAAACTTCAATGTCCAGATGGTTGCGCTTGTCGTATTTTAAAACAGTGTTATTAATCGATGGATTACCGTGAAGAGGACAGTAATTTTTAATAAATATACCGTGATATTCCATCAAATGCTAATGATCGTTAAACAGAACTACATATCCGTAGTCGTATTCGATTTTTATTATTAGCGCTTTCAGTGCGATCACAGCCAAATGAACTTCTAAATTTGTGATTTGTGTTACAGTGCAATCAGTGTTTGATATCAAAAAGCGCTGCGGCAACCGCATCGCTATTCAGTTCAGCCGGAAGTTCTTCAGGCTGCGAACAAAATCGCAAAAAAAACATATGCAGCTATGCCTGGAATGGTAGGCGTTTTCGAATACCGATCAAAGATATGTAAAAACGCAATGTCACATGGTTTAATTTATCGGACAACTAATAATTATGCGATGAGTTCGGCATGACAACGATCTATCTGTGCATGACGATTCACCCAGGAAAAAACTGCATATCACGACAAAATCGACATGTCGGACTGTTATACTGTCTTGTAGCGTTTATTTCGGACCTTTGGGCGAAAACAGGTGTATCAAAATCTAAAAATGCCACAACTTTAACGGTGAGAAAACATGACACAGTCTTCGCTAATCTTGCAGTCACATACGAGCAGGAAGCGGGGCACAAGGAAAAGCTAAATATAAATATCTTAAGCTACGGTTGAATTGTTTACTCATTGTTGATTAGGGAAACCGATCGCTGACAAGAACAACACTTATAAGATTAAACACCGGTGTGTTGATCATGAAACGTGAATAACCTTCCACCTAACAGTATCAGCGAGCGGTTCACACTTCCTATATCTCAGCATAGTATGTACAAAAATATTAGTTACTATGCCCGAATCAATCTGAATATGGATTTATGATCGACGTTGCAGGAATTAATATTACAGGAAAAAAAGCAGAATAAACGGAACTCAGTTTCATCTTCCTTGACGTCACGGGTCACTGAGGGTAAGCACTGGTCGTCCAATGTTAACCCATAACCGGCACAACGAACCGGACAGCAACCATTAGCCGTAAGTCTTATTATCATTACTCTGCCGAGCTTGTCGGTAAACCGTACGGTTAACGGGATCAAATACAGACTAGCACAGCACATATGGTTGTTCCCGGTGACCGAACCTTGTTATTTAAATTTCCACGAATCAAAAGTTCTTCTTAATTATTATAATAAGCCATGTATACCACTTTAACACAGGTACCTCGAGGTGAAACTATCCGTAGCCACAATTAGTCAGTTACTGTGCCTGTCTACTATATGTGAACTGGTACAACAGGCGGTTTAGATACTGTGATGCTAAACAAAAGTTTTAGGGACAGTAGACAAATGTTAATCAGGCTTGAAGTGCGATGTAGAACATTTTTACGATTGAGAGATTTTGTGGTTTCTTCAAGTCAGGAGTTATCATTCTTGTCCGAAATTAACAATATGGAACGATAACTGGTAGACACCAGGTAGTGATGCATAATGGTTTGGTAGTGCGCTTCTTTTCTTTTTTAGTTTTATAAAATCCACAGAATCAAAAAGTCAAGTTTCGATAACAGCTGGGAAACAGTTTTGGGTGGTTTTGGACAGTGATTAACCACGCAAATCAGCAAGTTATTTATTCACAACAATAGTCTGTGCAATTTTAAGTATGTAAACAGAGATACCGATTGAGAGCGTTTCGAATCTACTGTATGTACATAGTACAAAACCTTGCAGTTGCGACGAGGTTGAAATCAGACAGAGCATGGTTTTTCAACCAATCAAAATCATAAAACAATATGCCAAAAAAATTCGCTATAACAGAGCCATTCACGCTACCTAGAATATCAGCTTTTCTTTTCTAGGCCTCTCCCTTTGTCTTCCTTCGACCTTCACCAACTGCCCGTGAAAATACCGTTGCTGTCGGCGCTTCAACCGTGTACCAAGATTGGGTGGAATGTTCTGCCATTCCGGCAAATCTGGATTTCGCTGCAGAAATAATGGCCGAACGCTTCGGACGTATGCTGTTTAAAACAAACTTCCGTCTACACAAACTCTTCAGAATCACGTGATCTAATCCTAAATCCGGAACCTTATGTAACCACTTCGTGGATGTCCATACGACGGACTGATAAGCAATTAAAACAGTTAAGATTCATCCGCATCAGAAATTAGCATAATTTAAGTGTCTCATGTACGTAACAATTACGTGAACCTCACCCCAAATGTGATGGTATTCGTTCTTGAAAATATGGGAAAATCCCTGCCATAGTCCCCTGTGCCCCGCGATAATCTTCATGTTATCGTCATGTAACAGCTCCTTCCACATGAGTCTCTTGTAAAACTTTTCCGGTGTATCCAGAGTATCGTCGTATTCCAACTTCGCTTTGGCGAGGCGGTCGAGGACAATGCCAGACCCGGGTACTATCCGTTCGTGCAGTTGTGGATTAAATCCACCAGGAACATGTTGGTAGAAGAACGGCAATGGAATAGTTTCCTCCGCGGCCGAGTCTAACAGTGAGCACACACTATTGTTCGCATTTCGAGACGTATGACAGTCAAACTGCTTACAGCGTGTTTTAAATTTGTTCTGCCAGGTTCTGACACGTAACTTTCTTTTCCGCTGACCAGTGGAATTCCCTGAAGGAACATAGGCACAATCGTAGTTATTCCGGATACCAAAAGCTATGGGAAAAGGACATACCATTTTCTTCTTTGTACGAATGTTCCGAACTTTCTGCATCTTCTTCATTGTCCACCTCGTTGGACTCGTTGCTTAACGGAAGACCTGGCTCGTCAGATTCAGGTTCGGACTCCACATCTACGGAGAAATCCACTCTGACCCAGTGTTACACGACATCCACAATCCAACCCTACCGTTATGCTGATCAAGAGGCAGATGCGGAAAACCACCATCACTGGCCAGCGGAAGTTCGTCATCCACTTCTGCTTGTAACGCTGGTAACTGAGTGTCCAGTACGGTAGCTTCTAAGCGATCCTCGCCCGCAAGTGCGTGACGATCCTCTGGCTGGACCAAAGGGTATGGTGTTACATGCCTGTGTTATATGAAATCAAAATGCACATTTCAGTTTGTCAGTTTCGTGGATTTGTGAGCACACGCAAAATAACATAATCGAGAATAAAGACACAGAATTGCAAGGCAGTACTGCGACAGTGGGAAGATAGAACTAAGCATCACACATGATTAAAAAAAAAAGAAATTAAACGAACAATACACCACCCACGCAGCATGATAACCAGCAGCCACTGAGCAGCTACAACGTAACAACGTACCTTCTTGCTCTTGTCACCCTAGTGGTCGCACTTTTTTCGTCGAGCAGCCCTGGCCGTTTCGCGGCACTCTGAGGGATCTCTTGGGTGGGTTCGTCCTTCTCAGGGTCTCGTTCATGAAGTGGGTCAGTTGTTTCTTCAATATGCAGAACTCCAACATATTCCAACAATTTCATTAGATCGTCTTCGTCCGCCAAGTACGTACGTCCTAATGCCGTCCATATATGCGACGAAGGGAGCGGAGTTTCTTGCATAAACACAGAAGGAACCAAACGATATCCTATATTTTCCCCCGTTCCATGCTCGGGTCGAATGCAGACGCTCTTGTGCATTCGGGGGACAGACTCTTCCAGATCAAGTTGATAGAAGACCGCCGTCTCCACCGAATGGTTGATGGCTTTACGCCAAGATGTCGGTCCCGCTTCGGGATCAATTCCCACGGCTTTCACCAATTCCTTGAAAGACATGGAAGGCGGCGGTAACGTGCGCGTCCTGCTCATATTGTTGTGAGTGTTTGCAAAGCCAAGAGAAGATCTGGGCAGACGAACCGAAGAACCACTTGTGGACGCTTGCGTCTGAGGAGGTCGCAGCCGTTTCATTTCCAGATTTACAAAGTTTCAGCATTCAAGTCAAACGTATTCCCACACCCCACACAAATGCAATGTGGTGATTATCTAAAATAGTTAGGAGAAAAAGTGGTACTGCCAGTAATGCAGAATATTTCCCTGAAGTATGTGACAATTATTCAAAAATACACTCCATGAAAACTTTTTCATGCAGTTTCCGCGCCGCCCCAGAACGGCAGTTCGAACCGATTGTGCCGAAAAGCGAGACTAATGCGTTAACCCCCCATGGGTTACCGACTAATCGGATACGAGTTTCTATCGATTTTCTCTTTGTGCCCCATATCGGCTAAATTGGTAAATCTGTAATCAATTTAAAGATGTAGGCGAAGTCTGCAAGTCCTGCTTTCCAAGAACAATACGATTATGGCGACACTTTTCTTTCTTATTTTAATGCGAATTTAATCATTGGCCAGGTTAAATGCATGCCTTCTAGAACACGAAGGGAACACCACACCGCAGTAGTTGCCCTTCAGCATCGTAACGAAAGGTTAAGAAAACGAAAAAGATAAACAATTCTAAAGCAATAAAAACATACAGCTATAAAACTGTAAAAACAATCATTTTACGAAGTAATACTTGTGGCTATCCGGGCAGCACAACCGTAGGCGGGCAGACTATACAGGGCCAAGCACAAAAAGAAAATCAATCTTTTACAAAACTACACAACCCAGTTCACGATCCAGCGTAATCAAAGATCGCTCCCGCTGCTTTGCCGTCAGCGAGACTCTGCTGGGTCGGGACACTGGGTTTGTACTCCAGGCCAATGTACAGTTCGGGGAAAAGATCACCAAGTTGAGGAAGAATACGAGCATAATCCATATCACCTTTGGCATGAGGTTCGTTGCGCAGCGGCGACTGGGCAATCTGAATGTGGCCCACCAATTTGCGGTTGGTGCGGGCCCACTTGACCACGTCGTAGGTGGGGTGCAGCTGCTGAAAGTGGAAGACATCCAACAATATCTTCAGGTTACGACAATCCAACTGAAAAAACAAAGATCTATTCAATATCACGCAACTGGAAGCAACGCTCTGCTGCACATCGTGCACATTATCATATACATATCCAGCTAATTAAAAAGCACAGTAACAGTGGAAATTAGGAAAATTTATGCACAAAACGGTTTTCAAGATTTCGCTAACTTCTTAGAATATTTTCTGGAATATCTAAAAACGGAAGAAAAAATAAGGCATATATATCTCAGGGAACTTTCAAAACAGCAATTAATATATCAAAAGCCAGTACCTCTCCCAGAACATCCACAGCAGTACCGTAGTTGTTGAGGAAATAATCAGGACTGACGAAAGGTCCAATGGGTTCAATGAGAACGTTCAAATGACGCGGCAAGCACTCTTTGCAAGCCCACTGCAGTCGCCGCAAATACTGACGCATCACATCACTCCGGCTCTTCCCAGCCGGCAATTTCCCTGCCAGAATATGCAGATTCGAAGTCCCAATCGCTTTGGCATACTGAAAACAAAGCACCTTACAATTTACGATACTGAAATTCACAAATAATGACTGCAAATGGAAAAAAGGTTTCCGGCAGCAGACAACCCCGCAAAGGTATTATTTATTTAATACTCTTCAATAAAAATATTTATCGGCAAAAACTGCGGATGAAAACAAGTTTACAGCGCAGTAAACAAAGAAAGTAGGTCAACTGCTTTTCTCCGCAGCTAACCTGGATGGAGCGACGGATTCCCGTCTCGAATTCCTCCTCGGATACATCCAGCACGACTTGTCCCAAGTCGCCAGCATTGGATCCCGCATACGAATTGAGAAGGACCTGCTTCAGAGCCGTCGCTCCCAGCACAGCCACCAAATCGTCCAGGTTGTAATTGTAGGCCACTTGCGAACATTCCACATAGTGGAAACCAGCTTCCTGTGCGGCGCGATATCGGGCCAACAAATTACCAGCTTCATTAAAGAGAAATCCATCGGAAATGTTGGCACTGTACAGTAGTCCGGACATGGTGGAGAATAATGGGGCTTTACTCGATACAGCAGGGACCTCAAGGCAGCGATAAATGGGAAAACCGCAAATCAGGACAACACGTTTGATTATGCGTGCCTGGATTGTCAACATTCCGATTTCCAACGTGAAGCTGACGCTCGAGTTGACTCGACTTCGTTTGCTCTGTCAAATGAAATCAGCTGTTGCCAACTTGCTTCGCATTTTGCGGTTAACGGCGTAGCCGTATCGTATCATGGCGTGCGTTCACCGATGCCGTTGCGTAACGTTTCGCGTACGCCGGCGACCGGACACTGAAATGGACATTGTGTAATTACTGTCAGCATTTGTTTTATTTCGTGTAAAGAAAGCTTTGTTGCCATAATATGCAAATTCGAAAAATTATCACCAAATAAAAAAGACATTTTTTGACACCAAATACATTTTTTGATTTTGATTTACCCCGTCGAGAGACTGATTTCAAAATGCGACGTAGTCAGCACAGATACATACGTGTACTGTAGTATGGTAGAGGTACTGTGACTGTGCCTTCCCGAGAAGTTTTTTGGTCCCAACACGAAAAGAAGTCAGCAATGGATAAGCCGCCCTGATGCTTATTTACAAAAATTTGATTGCCGAATTGGCGGAATTGCAATGCTGGTTGCATTTATAATACCTTAAATATTCAGCGAAGAATAATCGTGTTCGGTGTTAGGTTTACACCCAATAGCAAGTGCAAATATATACTGCTCTTCCAGATCGAGTTACGAACTTTTCCGTTTTTGTGGCGATGCAAAAGACCCTGCAGATTTAGATAAATCTTTATTAATTTTTCAGTTTTTGGAGTTATTAAAAATGGTGGCACATGTTACGTACACTGAACTGATTGATTACGCACTCATTGTCAGTGAAAATCTAGTACCGGTACGGTTTATAAAAACTAAAAGAGGTAACCTTAACGCTTGGAGCATCTACAAACATCGTATCAGCATTTTGAATTGGAGACAGTAAAAAAATAGTCATGACAATAACTCCTGTTGCAGAATTCTATGATCATGAGTATATACAGGCAACACTGCTGCAACAGTGGAGTTGCCCGAGTTGGCGGTCGTGTAATATGCCTGCATTATGCAATTACCAGGTATATGGTAGACTGGCGCAGTTGTAGTACTACCTCGCGAGACAGAACAACTGAATGTTCCTAAAACATGTCCACCCGGAAACAGGGATTTACCGTGCTACTAAAATCTATATGGAAATCATATTACTGCCGGTCCTGTGGGATGGTCCTGGCTAGCAGCTCGAGGAGAGATGTAAAGGTTCTTACAAAGAAATCTCACATTAATCGTAACCTGAAACGCATCAATGCAAAACTGGGTGATACCTCCTCCTGCCAAGCTGTGAGGAGTACTTCGCGATCGTAGTATGTAGTTCGTATTTCATTCGAGATCGGAGAAAAAATATTTTTAGCACACAATTAATGGTTCAGTAATTAACATATTAATGTGTCCGGCAACTATGCAATATATATAACTGCCGTAGTAATTTTTTGCGCCAGCAGTGTTATATCGCTTTGCCATTAAAGTTTACATGTAAATACATGAAACATATGCTCTTGTCAGGTCTTAAAACTGACGAGAAGCGTTTTCACTGTGCAACTCCCATGCATATCAGTCGCAAATAACTGCATGTCGTATTAATAATACTCACAATGGCTACTGGTAAGACAAAATTTAAATTTTAAGGCTTTACCGAGAAAACTGTGAACAACAACTAAAAACGCCAGTGTACCGTGGATTTCACAATCCAAGCATCTGGCCAAATTTATCCACATTTTCCACGAGTCGTCAACTTCGACAGCTTCTGTACTTTGCAGTGCTGACGA
>JAQGAU010004954.1:0-10853 GCA_034698045.1 Paramacrobiotus richtersi | reverse complement strand
AGTTATCTGTTGTCTACACCCGTGCAGTGGCAACACCAACTGCAAAACCATTGGTTTAACAGGATATTCCCCTTAAGCCGATTTCTTACCGTGCATTACGACCCGTTTGCTGAAATCGTCGGCTCATGTAACAGTGAATGCTAACTTACTTGTTAGAACGGATCCGCGATCCAGGCATCCAAATGGTGGACACCAAACTCCCACTACGAGCCGCAGCGGTTGATCACCAGCAGTCACAAAGTCGCAAGAAACCACAATCACAGCCGACAACAGAGGTCACCGGAAGCCACAACTTCAGTCGACCACAACCACGTCCGTGGTCGCCACGTTTTCGATACATCCGATTCGTGAACTACCAAGTTTGGCATTTCCAACCCTTCCATCTGTGTGTATATGCTTCGTGTAAGTATTTACTTGCCAGGAGTAATACGCAAGACCGCTTCTTGCGCACATGCATTGATACAGAAAGCGAATCCGTATGTAGAAATCGGTAAACCTGCTCTACTCTTCATATTTGTTATACTAATATCCCGGCATGGCTGAAGTGCACACTGCGCAAACAGGCCGGCGGGGCGATGTGCAAACGCACGGAAAATCAACTGCTATCTAAGAGCAATTGGAATTACCAAATTCCGAAGGTCGGAATAGCCATCTCCAGCTTTTACTGCATTGGACGTAGCGGTACACCCGAAATGCTGTTAGAACGGAAATTGAACGGAACGGCTCACAAAGGGCTGTACAAATCCAAAAACACCGAAGTGTCAGCGCAATATAATCCACAAAGGCAAGTTGGCCGATGTCTTTCATTTGAGCTTGAGATGCAGCGCGTTCCGATTCCAACAATGAGAGACAACCAAATTCAGCGACAGATACGCACAGTAGTATCGATATTCGATAAAACCTGAACTTCACTTCCGATTTAAGGGTTCAATATCATGCAAGTCCGAAGCTAATGTATTCCCCAACTCGGCACAGTTTCTGTTCTCGACAGTACTCCAACGCAGCTGACATCGTGAAAATGAATAGCAGCTCTATCACAACGCCGAACCTTCATAACCTTGAAATATGCGTAACTTTTACCTGTACCAAACTACACAAGCGGAGGGACAACATTCGCGTATAACGTTCTTGCGAATGACTGATGTGTGCTGTGTGTGCTGACGCTTGACGGTGTCAAAATGTCACGACTGTCAAACAAAATCAGAACGGTTTTGGAAAAGGTCATTCAACCAAAACTGCGTGTTTCTGTCAACATACCCATTCCGATCAGTGTGTGTGTTCCGGATCTGCCGTTTTTACGTGAAAAACGTCGCATTTGAGAACTGCAATACGCAAAAGCAGGACCACGGCCTACAGATTTCATGGGCACTTCCAAGAAGCCGTACGTTTGCCAATTGACAATTGTTTATATCGTTTTGTCGCTGGCTGTTTCCAGCGGGTGAACGAAACCATACTGACTCTACGAGGTCGCAAAATCACCGCTAGAATTTTCTGTGCCAAGGTTCCCTAATCTGCGTACATTGAACCTGGATGCCAGATGATGCAAAAACTCAAAAACGATGGAAAGATTATCGAAGCCTCCGAGGCAGTTAAACAAGATACCAGCAAACGTTATTAAACCTCACAGCTCAGTTCTGTGTATTGGCCGCCTTTCTCCAGTGATGTTTCTGAGTTTACTGCTGCTTCACTTGATGGTGGTACTTGTGCACTGCATACAATAATAGAATTGGGATATCAGGTGACCCCCGGGTAATATTTCTCGACCGCATGGTCCTCGTGTTCAGCATCTGCGAAAAGCCCTCTCCTTGCATTAGACCAAAAGACCTAAACACTGCTAGTGGTCCAAAACAGATCAAATGCAGCCAAAAACTGGAAATGTGGTTTCGTTTTCGGTATTAGGCTATTTCACTTTGCTAACTGCAAGATAAACTGACCACTTCGGAAATTTTCCCTGCGGTGTCAGTTCCTTGTACCTTTATTGACTTACAGTCAACAGAAAAACAAATTTATCAATTTTGCAAAGGTTATCATATAATTAAAAAGCTGTGCAAACAGAAGTGTCCGTGAAAATTTGAGATTTGAACTTTTTTTATCGCGTTTTTGCATTTTTTGAAACAATTACTGCATTTCATCACGTTCAAGATTTATCGATTTATGCGCGAGAAATCGGCAGTCGTGTCGTCGCACTGTAACACTGACAGCAAAATACTCTTCATTATGCTCAATGGATATTGCAGTCATACAGCAATTAATGTAGCGCGACATTTTGCATAGGATAGCACAGAAACTTACATACTTACCGAAGTACATACTATTACGTACCGATATGGGGTTACTCTGTTGCATAGGAAGTGTCCACAGTAGCTTATTTTTTTCGGTTTTCTGCGTCACCAAAACCTGAAATGTCGGACTGTTTTTTGACTGCATTTTTCGTAGATAAATGGGTACTGTTGGTTTCCCTTTAAGTACAGGGAGAATTATTCTTCAACATTCGCACAGCTATACTTTTTCAGAACAGTAATGAGAATTCCTCTTCGCAGTTATGTAGTTGCTGCATGAAACTATGATTTTAACATGCGTGTCACATGCATACTGGGCGAAACCGCATTTTCTCTTGAAATATATAAGAGTACTAAACTTGCGACAACGCAATACTGGCCAAAGATGGACGAGCGAAGGATGCTCGGCTGTGTTTTATCTTTACCTGCGTTGGCCGCGCCCAAACTAGAGACCGATCTAGATGTTTCGAAAGTTCTCTTGCTTGTTATTATCTGAAAGAGAAAGGAACAGATTACAGTGCAAATATTATTACGCGACAATACAAGCAATGCGAAATTTTGTGCATATTTTTGAATAAGAATGAAGAAAATGCAAACAAATGGGTCTGGGTGTTTTTCAACTCTGGATGTACCTGAACTAAATAGTGCCAAAACTCAGAGTAAGCTCAGAATTATGATATCTATGACGCAAAAGATGAAGAACAAAACTGGCGATCGTCAAAATATTCAGCAAGGTCTCTTGCCATGGCTTGTGACGCATGTGACCACTGTAGCCAGATGAAACTGTGTTTATGTACCAATCGTTATAATCAATGAGGGCGCTATAGTGTTCAATAACTTTGAACATCTGATTCTCTGAAGAACGGTCTAAAGTGAACTGAAGTTATCATAAAAATTCTGCCGACAGAACACAGCGTTCTGGCGGCTTCTGAACAAGGTATGAAGTTCGCACATTAGGACCGTTGTGATCTCCGTGAAAGAAACCGGCTTTTCATGTGTCTGTCGCCTTCTAAAATGCTTTGAGAGAAGAGGCGCTTCACTGAAGGTATTGGTGTCGAAGGGGTTTAATGAACTGTCAAACGAGTCGTCAAGCTATACGGTCGATGTAGACAGTATCAGCAATCATCTGCCAATCTTAGCGTCTATTTCACAATTCGCGATTTTTCCCTACGCCGAATTTTCCGTCCGAATTAACTTCGACGACTGCACGTTTGAACATTACAGTTTATCTGAACAAGTGCTGCTACAGCTGTACTTAGAAACTGCTCAGTGAACTGACAACATGCTTCGATCCCGGACGACACAGTTTGATAACATTGATGACATTGACACAAGCGTTCAAGATGTAATAACAAATAGACACAGTGACTTGATTTTACAATTCACCTTCAGGCTACTGCAGCCTTACGTCTTAAGCGGTCTTTCTTTAACCTGGTCTCTGTTTTGCCAGAGCACATTTCCTCAGAACGTCCATGTCCCCGTCGCTGGTCGTCCAGTGGCATTGAATGCCAAGTACTCAGAAATGCCCTTCAATTCTTCCATCTACACCAAAAGCGATGTTGCCACTCGAGGAAAGACGACGAGCTGCTGCATTATGCAACATCAACTAAACAGGACGCAATAACGGTTTGTGGTTAATTCAAAAATGGAAGAATATTTGTTTCGGTTCCGCTTGCGAAGGTAAATCACTATCCCTTGGAACTTCACCTGATAGGAAACCCTAAAATAAACGAGTGTTGCTTTAGATGAGCCATGGAAATGGTACCCGGCTGGGTATCGTTCACTCAACGGCAAACCGTGCCCGTTTCGATTGTTTCAAGTGCGGATTTGGCACGGTTTCGGTACCGAACGGCGGCACAGTTGCAGCAATTGTATCTGACACGAAGAGTAATCGCAGTACGTTATCAAACTAGCCCAGCGATAAATTACAACCATACAACGTTCAACTGCAAGAAAAGCACATAAGTACAAAATTGCAACTTACACCTAACAAAATAAACAACTGGAAGAGAATTCTTAAAATCTTATTTGGGCAAATATGTTTCCAAATAATATTTAATCGGCCAAAAAAGTAATCGTATATAATCCACACAGCTTACCCACTTTCTCAGATCAAGAACGAGAATATGGAACTATCGGCGATTACGTTACCTTGAATCCATTGATTTGTAGGTTTTTCGCGGGCTGATCCGGTGTGGATAGATTATATGTCATTATGCCCGCATGATCTGGCGTTACTTGGTGAGACGCAAAAAATCAAACCCTGAAAAAAAGCACATTCCACATTAATATTTTCAGACCTCCAACATCAACCATAAAAATGACGGTTGCTGGAACTAATAAGTAAACCCTCAATACAAGTAATTTTGTTCAACACAAATAAATTTTCTGTATTAATTTCCATATTTTGAAGATTCTAACAAGTCGACAATACATGTACCGTAGAGAAAATAGCCAGTCCATTGGGCAAGATATCCACATCTTCGCTCCTATGTTCTGTGCACGACTCACGTAAGCATTTTCATATGAATAGCATGAATGGAAACTATCCCAATTACCTATTCCAGAAATCAAGTGACAAGGCCCACGCGCATGATTGTGAACAACCTCGTAAACATCCAGCTGGTTTCTGTAAAAGCAAATTGTGACGAATTGTGAACGATTAGTTCCCGGCTAAAAATGGATTTTTCAGATGTATATTTCACGCCTTCTAACAGTGCGGATAAAACCAAGAGGGTAACAGCGGAAATGAACGTTCCGTAAAAGAAGAATGGGAAGAGAAATCCCATTTTTATAGGGCAGGTCTCTGGATGCTGGATATGTATCGGTCGGAGTAGCTATCCCAAAACAAAATTTGAAGTTTTTTTAGTTTTTTTTTCTCGGGAATCAAACAGCTAGTCAACAGAACGCAGCAGCTCTTCTTCCGGCATTATCATATATAATATTGTTTACGCGGCTGTGTTTTTGCATGGGGGTTTGTTGTGGATGGGATGGGATGGACTATGGAGATGCTGGCACGCTTCCCGTCGCTTGTGGGTGTGATATAGCACAGCCATGTGCAGCCGCGTCGGGTCCACTCAGAGACATATCGGTATGATTGTAAATATCAGGAGAAAGTTGGATCAGGAGAAATCCGCATCTTGGCGGATTTCGAGTCCATTTAATGCATTTATGATGCAAGACTTTCGGTTTTAGTATTGCAGTCGAATCATTTATGCACGGAAAGAGACGCCAATTGTTTTTAATTTACGTTAACATCATTGACAGTAAGAATTGAATTAAATTTATGACAACGAGGCAGAAAATGCAGCTTCGCTCTTGCTCTGCAATGTAACGCAGTGATAAATAATATTGTGAACAATAATACTCATTATTTTTATACTCAATTTCCCCAGCAAGCAGGGTAATAATATAATGTCAGCCACGTTATTAAGCGGTCAATGTGAAATTAAGCAAAACAATGGTCCGGTCGGGATGGTCGCAAGAAATGTACGTAGGGCAACATAAAAAACCAAGGCCAGGGCGAGGATGTACGTATAAGCGAACTTAAAGGGGGATGTACGAACGTTTCAGGCCTGCAAAAAAATAAAGGTCAATCGCTATACATAATCTGCGATCACAACTAAGGCTGATCAAAAACACATACTTGACGGCAGTCGTCATAGAATTTCTTATAATATGCAAACGTCGGACTATTACGTCCAGCGCACACGCTGACAGTCTGCATGGTCTCGATGAAGTAGTTGAGCAAAACGCGGTGCTGAGACTGGGAGGGCTGCACCATGCAACATCCCACGGGTCTTGCACTTCATCAGGAACTCAGGATACTGAAAATACCATTTGGAAAACACTTGCGGATAGACAATGGCCAGTTGCATAAAGTGCGAGAAGGCTTTGTCGTGTTGGCCGAGAATGTCGGCGGAAGTGGCAATTTGGTGTGATGTGGAAATGACCAGAGTGTTGGTCGGATGCATTACTCTGCGCAAGATTGTATATAACTCCTCCGACTCGTGTAACACTCTTTGGTGGGCTGAAACGTCAAGTCATGGCAGAGTTGGCGCATTTCGCAAAAAAATAAACATATAACAATACGCATGCTTTGACCTAGCTAGATACAGCAAGTCGATGATTACATAAACCAATCAAAACCGCGAAACATTTTAGTTATCCATTTGAAACAGTCGTCGACACGAGTAACCTGCGAATTCACATAGCTCTATCATTTCTAGCATATACAGATCCATAAAGAATATCTGCAATGCACAATTCGTACAATATGCATATACGCACATCGTGCATGCGTAATGCATGTATATATATTGATAATTCAGACATTAGAAAACACTGGTTTTTTTAAATGACATAATTTTACCGTTGCTACTGCTAGCATTGTTACAGTTCGTGAAGAAAATACATTATTAATGACTTCACGAAAAAAGTCCCTGTAAGTAAATGCCAACAAATGGCTAATGGCTTGAGGTCGCCCCATAGAATACAGTTAACACTTGCCGTCGGATTTTTTGGCTTCCGCTACAAGAGCCTGGACGTCGATTCCGTTTTGTAGCGTCTTTTTAATGTCCTCTTTGCATACATCATCGGCATGTTGTTGACAAACAGTGCATGGGGATCAGAGTCCAGAGTGTAGGGATCCACTAGAATGTAACCTTTACAATTAGGCTTCTGGCACCGCACCGCGTTTATTCGTCTGTCAAGTCTCTCGTCTGCACATCCTAGACAAAAACAGTCGAAATAATATCGTTGTCGGAGCATTTCTCTTCTTGGACGGGAGAAGTACACTTGATCCAAATAGCTCAGACGGACCTGTCAGATAAACATGGATTGCTGTAAACAATCGTTAACCGTTTAACCGTTTATCATGTCTTGTTTGCTTTTTGTCTGTCAGGATCTAACAAATGAAAACAACAATATTATCCGAGTTATTCGTGAGATAAAGGTACTTCGTCTTACTTTTAATGTCTCGTTCTTTAACTGATACCCACATTTTCAAAGCAATCGACGCCTTCGTTAACATAAACGTTGATACGAATTTCGGAAAAGCCTGGACATGCACTCGGTAGTCAAGCATGGTCAATGGCAGAGGCAGATAAATACAACCCAACACTCAATTTGTCACCTAAATGTATGTACTTTGATTAGTATAACAAAGACTGTACGTAGGAAAAAACAAAAGGCTGATATGAGCATTATGCATAAAGTAATGTCAAGGATTTTCATGATCATATATATTTACCATATTTTCCAAAGATAGTCATATTATTGATTCGGACTTTTCCATATAACACTCCCAAAGTATCCGGTTCCATGAGATCGTCGTTGAGTATCGTTTGACCTTTCCATACTTTCTCGAAGTAGCACGACATGAGAACGATGAAGTCAAGTTCCTTCTCGTCTTCTCGTATTTCTTCCCAATCTGTTAACACATTCAGTTTGTCTTCTCGGTTACGAACAGTGTACTGACGTCTGACGTACCAGTATACATACCGCAAACCCTTACGTGACATTAGGTTTGGAAATGTCCGATGAGAAAGCTCTGGATATCCATTTGCTGGTTTATCCCAGTTCGGATCGTTCTGTGTAATCAGAATGCCAATGTCATATTGAGAAATATTTTGTTTGGACGTAAAATTTCAGGTTCCCTTATCCTTAATGGACCAGCAAAGGTCATAATTGTAAGGTTATCAATGCATGCCAACATGCGACCGGTAAAATGACATTCTTCACCCTGTACATGTTGTGAAACAGAAGAATATGTTTTTTGTGGCCATGTCACATGTGTGTAATAAACTATTGTACTTCCAGGCAATCATTGTTGCAGCAATACCAAACGGTAAATTTTGTTACAATAAACTATATTTCAGTGTTTATACCTTGATGCGAATCATAGCCTGTAAGCACAGGCGAACGTTTTCCACGGCCAACGGAATAGCAGTTTCTTCGGTTTGAAGTGCTTTTTTGAGGAATGGACATTCATGCTCGTGGATAAATTTCCAACTGGTTTTCCATATTATATGCACAATGATTGTATAATTTTAGTTTAACTGCAAACGCCGATGAGGGCTGTCTGTTAAAAATTGCCACAAGAAAATTAAAAACACAAAACGAACAGTATTGAGGCAGGATTTTGTAATTATCCGAGTAATTTACCGAGAGAACAAAGTGCAATATTCACCTGACATTCGTACCCACAGTGCCAACTGAATGCACATCCAGTACGACGACGCAGTCCAGGTTTCCTAATTACTGTCGAAAGACTGTTAAAAATGAGTCGAATACAAATGGTCGACAGGAAAGAGAATTCACACTCGCCATGCAGGAGTTACGGTATGTAAGACATCATGTTATGGTGTTCACTGCAGCAACACACACATGGTGCGGGGGACTCGGACGTGGATTTCCGGTTGGCATGGAAGAAGTGGTTCTGCAGGAGGTGACAATTAAGCTAGCAATAATATTAATTGATAACATCATACCGGTGGCGGTTTTCTTAGCTGGGCCTAATGTTATAATATTACCATAATTATGTTCATAATGACAGCTGAGTGTTAGGTTTAACATATGGACATCTTTGTTCGAACAATGGATTTGCACTTCAAAAAATATAAAGAAGAATTTAAACAATGCTTTAGCATAAGGTGAGAAACAATTCACTAAATAAACAGCATCCTGTAAATACGGCAGCTGTTTGACAGAAAGAAGCATATTACAATAACAGGTAATAGTCATCGTGCACTAAATACCTAATTACAACCTTGCTTGTGTAGAAACTTTTCGAAGTCAGACAAAAATATCAGTAGGGAAACTGCGAAAATCAAACTTTTTTTACCGTAACAGTAATATATTTTAACACAGAATGCGTGATCTGTAGGACTTATGCAAGATCTTGATTGTTATTCGTGAAAAGGACGGAATACAACAATTGCATGCATTACCTTTCAAAGCAGTGGTTACGTATCCTTTGTCGGCATTTTTCCGACACTACAAAAATCCAGGGATTTTCGTACAGTAACCGATCTCCTCGCTTGTATGGTCCATGCATCTTGGTGTCCATGCTTCCTACCGGAAACGTAAGGTCCAAACCACCATCATCGGATTCCGACGTAGCGGAAGTACTCGGCAGTGTTCTGCTTGTAACCGACATTGTGATGATTATGAAGTTCTCCTTTAAATATATAGGTTTCCAAGACTTGGGCAATGGAATGTTTTCGTACAGGCGCTTGAACAAATTACAGTTCTCGGTCGTGAACTGTCCAACGACGAGCTAAACAACACTTCAAGGTAATATCAGATGTTGTGACATTTTCATGGCTATAATTAAGCCCAGCTCCCGTTGTCCATTCAGCATACAAAAATACCAGACTGCTTGAAGATTTGTCACCAACGCTGCAGGATCCTGTCCGCAGATAATCTGAGGTAGTCTGGGTTGCAGATGCAAAACCTGTGGTTCATTTGGAATTGATTATTCCAAAGTCTGATAATGTGTTTGTATGACGTGCTGTATTAGCGTGTTATTACAAACCCGGTGGCACATATTAATAACGTGGAGTACCACAGCAGATCTGCAACGGCACCACTTGAAAGCGACAGGAAATGTAGTGGAGAATGTATTTATAACCGAGCAGACTTCTTGTCGATATCAGATGCACGTTACCAATATATGGCCAAGCTTTTCTCAGATTGAAGCTCTATGAAATTTCTAAAACAGATCCGAGTTCGATAACGGTTAACTGTCGGCTGTCACATTTAGTAAAAAAAAATCCGGACGATTAACGCTGCAAAATATTTCGGCTGTTTCAGATCAGTATAGCAAACTCGGTGGTAGATCTGCGTCATGTTTGCGTTTGCTGTATATGGCAGTCCTTGCACAGGCACACAGTCACAGAGGCGCCTCTTTTGCGATGAAAGGTCACTCAGTATTCAAGAGATCGCCAAAGCAAACTCATGAAATTTAACCAAACAAATTAAATTTTACGACTTTTGTATAGCAGCGTACGCAATCGTCACAGCTATACGTTTGCTAAAATGAACATCACGGGACGTCGGGAAAACAGCTGTAACGTGCATATAGCAACATACCCAATAATATGAAACATATCATAAATGTGATCTGCAGCACAGGGTCAGGACGGTAATTAAATTAGCTGCAAATTACCTGCATTGCTTCGATTAGGATTAATCATGGACCTAAATTCGATTATGGATGATCTTGATTTGTTGGGCGATCGCATTATTTCGTTCACGGAAGAGAGAAGGCTTCGGACGTTCACATCCAGTTACTGTTGTCGGAAAAGAAACCCACCTTGTTTGTCATTCCAGCAGACACGTACGCGGTAGACGGGAATACTTGTATACGTATTCGGCGGAAAAGGTCTTTTCAAATGTGTCGGCCGGTTCTCAGACACCGCTTCCGTCCAAGGAATCCCCGGAAACCAACGATAAGAACCCCGATTTACCGCGCGACCAACAACAGCTGCCGGTGCGCTTATTGCAACGACACCAATAACTGCCATAGTATGGCAGTTATTGGTGTCGTTGGGGGCAAAATAACTACGTTTT
>JAQGAU010004953.1:0-10853 GCA_034698045.1 Paramacrobiotus richtersi | reverse complement strand
GCAGTTCCCAGTAGATCAGGGAAGCTGCCTTGTTCTTTCGGTTAGGTTCGTCGACGTTGGCATACGCCAACGTCTCATGGTGGCTCCTACAGGCGTTCCTAGCCATCCGCACCAGCAGCGATAATTCCAGCCACCGATACGGATAGCCAGGATGACAAAAAAGTCAAGAAAACCGCGAGGAACTCTCCAAGCCCACTACCCCGGGTTAAGCAGGTTCTTCCTGGTTCCTGCCCGTTCCAGCTGAGTTCCTGGCCATTTGGACCATTTCCAGCAGAAAGAAGGAGATCCAGAGAAGGTTTCGAGACTGAATTGGTGCGCGGCACTACTTCGCTAAGCACCGAAACAGTCGAGAACCTCTCCAGCGCAGCGCCCAGTGCCACAACACAGGCCGGGCTCCCCACACGTTTCCCCTTCACCAGGATCATCTGGCCTGCATCTGCCATCACCCAGGCAGTGCAGAGAAGAGGAGGATTGCGTGGAGATCGTGGCAGACTGGTAAAATCCCTTCCAGTCAGTCTCAGACCAACGAGGAAGTGGGCCGCGACCGAGCCCGCCCAGCAGCGCCACCTACAACACGCCCGTCTTCCAACCGCCGTCCCCGCCGAGCGCCACAACGAATCGAGTTCCTGCCGCTCCCAGTGGATTTTGTATACCTTGTTTTAGGTTATCCAACTGAGAGACGGGCAGCGATCGCTGTTGGACGTCTACGGGTGGACTCGGGAAGCGTGGACAGAGTGTACCAACAGGGCAAACCCCTGCCCGTTTTTCCCAGGATTTCGAGCGCCCAAGCGTCGGACAGCAGATTCGACAGCTTCAGCAGCTTCCCAGAGAATTCACGGCACTACCCCGCTAAGAATTTCTCGGGAAAGCCCAACGGAACGGACGGGAGGATAACGGGAAACGAGGAGGAAATAGCGGGTTTCGTACCAAAACGGGCAAACCGCTGCACGTTTTTTTCAATTTTGGAAGGATTTGGAGGCGATTTGAACGGTTTTCTGTACCGAGAGAACAGACCTATGCCAAAATTCCAATTTTGGAGGGAACTTGGGAGAATTTAGGCAAAACCCCGCCGAATTACTCGCCATTTTTCCTTGAAGCCGTGACGTCACGAGGAAACTGCGGAAAAAGTCGGCGAAAAAGGCCGCGTGCAAAACTGCACAATCATCGGATTCCGGAAAGGCATTGACCGCGTGAAGTCAACGACCGCACTGCAAGCTGTCAACAAGTGACGTCACCACTGGGCTGCGCTTCAACTTTCGAATATTTGCACACGGCTTGTGCAAAGCAGAAAAGTGCTCAACTCGTGGCCAAAGCGATCATTTTCGGAACAAGACAGAACAACGATGGAGAAATGCAGAGGATTTCTGCAACGGTTGTCAGCAGTGCCCCCGGTCAACAGAGATTCGGCGCAGCATACAACAGCGTCCATCGATCCTATCTCGGCAAAACCCCGCCAGGACAGGACGGAGAAACCAGCCGACATAAAACCGGAAAACCCCCCGGTACCACGGGCATCCAACGCCCAAGCGACGCAACCGACTGGTCTACATCAAAACAAATCTGGAATCTGTGTTGTGAGTGGCCAGAACAGGATGCGATCGGACCCGGCAATGTCCCGGCGGCATGCTGGAGACCAGGAGGAGACCTCCAAGGTGCAACTCATGTCTGCTCGAAACCAACCCAATACCCCGGGAGGTTCTGAAGCAGCGTTGGGAAGTGCCAACCTACCGGAAGTAACTCCCAAGGAGACTCCGAAACCACCGCCAATGGAAGTGAGCCCACACTCGAGTGCGCCAAATACCCCTGGCGGCTCGAGAACAAAACGGGTATCGCCAGACATTAGGATGGGCAGATCCTCGTCCATCGCGGAGGCTCAGACAAGCTTTGCCGAGTATCGAGCCATACGGCAACGAACCATGGTCACGACACCGGACAGGAAGTCGCAAAGCACCAAGGGGATCCCTGGGACCACACCGCAAGCAACCGGGACGGCTGATACCCAAGCCAACCGGGAGCCAATGCAGGTATCGGCTTCGTCAGAGGACCTGGAAATCCCGGAACCAGCTGATCCCGGAAGTGGAGATCATCCACCAGTGGCACGATACAGAGCCACACCCGCCTCGTCGGAACCCTCAACGGACCCGACGTTTGGCGAGGTTCTCGTACAGCTTTCCTCACCGGAAGTGGACTCCCAATCAAGGGAGGTCCCAAGTCTTCAGGATGTGGAAGCGAGGAGGCACAAGGCAGGTTTAGTGTTCGAATGCGGCAAACCTATCGCCAATTTTCCAACCTCTGGAAAGGAGATGGTCAGTGCAACACCCCGCACAACCTCTCACATTACCGGAAGTGGATTGCCTACAAAACCACATAACAACCCTCCTTCACCAGCACCTAGCCTGATAACTGGAAGTGTTGGAAGTGGTCCAGCCAACAATTTTGGCCTCGATCAAGGATTTCTTACCAGTCTGGCAACCGGAAGTGACAACTTCGCACTCAACTACGGGACAGCCGGCATGGTACAACAACCGGATGTGTGTGCCTACATGTTCTCGGGCAACAACCAACACCAGACCGGAAGTGAGCTACCACCCACAGCGAGGTCCACGCTGACGCAGAGGTCGCCGGTGATCGCAACCACTGTGCGGGAAAATAACACGACTGCGACAACGACCCAGTCGACTACGGACCCAGCTCGTCAAAACCCCGGCGAGTCTGGAGTTCCACCTGGTAGCAGGAACAACGCACCGTCGACGTCGGCGCCAGACAATGGTCGACCGATTACCATAGCGGATATGGAGCATGCGTGTCGCCGTGCATATGAGGATGGACGCCGGAAACGAGAAGAAGAATTGCGGGAAGTCCTGGAGGACGAACTGCATGTCTCGGATCCCAACAGGACATATCAGCATGTACCTCCACCCCCAAATCGGGACGAACGGACGCAGGAAAACCCCCCTGCGGGCCGTCAAGGAATACCAAACCCGAATCAAGGACAGCCGATGATGGATCAGGGAGCCGTGCACAACCCCGCACCTCCACTGATACCACAAGCTGCCATGTACTATCCCCAGGCATATCTAATGCCACCGGCGATAGACTTCTAGCCCTTGGCGGATGCTCTCATGGCACCACGACCGAGGTCGGACAAGGCCAAGACCCCGAAGTACTCAGGCTCCAAGGATGAGATCGAGAGCTTCATCCTGAAGTACGAGATGGCCGCCGAGACTAATGGCTGGACGGACAACCGGAAGTGCACCGAATTGGCCAACGCACTGGAGGACGAAGCGGAAGTATGGTACGATTCCATACTAACGTCTCCCCAGAAACCTGCGAACTACGAAGCCTGGAAGGCAAAGCTCAAGCAGAGGTTCGAAGACCCCGGACGTAAAGCCAACGCAGCCGTGGAACTCTCGACTCGCTTCTATCGGAAAGAAACGGAAACCGTCGACCAATATTACCAAGCCATGCAAATCCTGCATGACCGGTCTGGATCGATACTTCCGGCCGACATCTTCGCGCGATACCTAGTGCGTGGACTCGGCACGGACCGGAAGCTGTACAAGTACATGGCACTTAAGGAGCCAGTGTCAGGAGAAGACTTCCTGGCAAAGCTGCACGCGCTGGTATCCTTCAAGCCGGAGCTGAACAAGGCAACCGGAAATGGTACTGCAGTAACATGCAACGCAATGGCACAGTACATCCCAGTGGTTGGTGAGCTAACTACTGCTGCGCAATACCCCGCGTACGCAGTGGCCAACCAGGGAACTGTGGCACAATGTCCAGCGCAGCCAACGATACAGCAGTTACCGACACAGAATCAGGGAACTCGACAGCCAACCCCCAGTCAGGAGGATAAGCAACGAGGTCGTGCAGAGCGCCGAGCTAAATGGTGCGTACTGTGCAACAAGACGGGACATACTGTCCAGGAATGTTGGTATGCACAGGGGATGTCCGGACAGGGACAGGCTACGCAAAACCCCGCGTACACCCAAGCCCAAATGTTCCAGGCAACACAGTAGTACCAGCATGCAGGTTTGCCACAACAGCAACCGGCACAGCAGGGAGGTTCCCAGAGCTTTCCGGCATACCAGTGGCAGCAACAGCCGTCACAACAGCAACTGGTGCAGCCCCCACAGCAGTCGCTGGCACAGCCATATATTAATGTGGCATATGCACAGCCTGCGTACGTCCAGCAGCCGTATGTGCAGGTGCCGTTACAGCCGCACTATGGGACGATATACCAGTCACCAACGCCACAACCGACTCTTCAGGGATGGCAGGCGAATGTGACACAAGAATTGCCGAGACCGACGGTCGGACGAAACCGACGACCAGGAAGAGTAAGGACTGACTCTGGATCGGAACCTGATCCGGATTCGCAGGAGCAAGAACCAAATGATTCGAAGCATCCAAAAAACTACTAAGGGCAGTGAGCGGCGGCTACACTGACCCCGTACCACCAAAACCGCCAGACCCACCAGATCCTCCCAAAAGGAGGAAGGACAAGAAAAAGAACGACCTAAAGCTTCCACTACCCCGGAAGACTTTGAAGTCACTTCTGCGACCCACAACGGAGGTTCCGAACGCGGTTAAGTGTCAAAACCCCGACATTTATCCGACGTACATCGGCAGCAAAACTGCAACAATGATGGACCCGAATTATGTTGTCAGAAAAAGGTCCAAAGAGGAAAAGAGAGAAGCAGAACGTGTCGTCGCCATAGATGTTGGCATACCAACGACTGATCTTCCGCTACGACTGGAACCAAGTATCATGACGATCCGACTGGATGGACCGGAACCGATCATCATCAAGGCACTAACCCACGGTGTCACGATAGACAAACGGTTCGAGGCCACAGCGATGATCGACACAGGAGCGGAAACATCACTGATCTCTCAGAGATTCTGCCGCACGAATGACATTCCGACCCAGCTCCTGAAGAAACCCCTGAAGGTTCGCGGTGTCGGAGGAGCATGTCAGTTCGCAGTGACACACTTCGCCGACGTCTTGGTAGAGCTGAAAGGCATCATTACCCGCCACAAGATGTACGTCAAACCAACAAATGACAGCCTGGCAGTCTTACTGGGAAGCGACTACCTCCACCGGAAGTTGTTTACGATAGCTGGAGGAGTGCTCACCAAGTTCCAGGACCTGCCGGAAACGAAAGGAAGCACGGCGCAAACGGTTACCAATACCCCGGTACCGGATGCAGCCAAAGTCATGCAAACAACTGCAGAGCAAAACCCCGCTCCACGAACGCCCGTACTAGAGGCGCAGAAGCAGTTGGAAGTCATAAAGGAGACAGTGCAAGAACGCAATGACGCTCAACCAGATCTGATCGTCACAATCAGCGGCCAATCGACCGAGCAAGAGTTGACAAGAGCGTTCGACTTGTACTTGGAGGGACTTCGAGGATTGTTCACGTACATTCGTGACACCGAGGCGCAAGGATTGGCAGACATAGCCAAGGCCCTCGACCTTGGAGGTCTACCCCTCGCACAGGCATTGAATGCCAAGATGAACGAGAAGAAACGAGATAACGCCATGGCTTTGGAGAATGCGGAAATCAAACGCAAGGAGATACTCACCTGTTTCCAATCCGCAAAAGTCCCGCCACCAATGCTACTCCAGCATACGGTACAACGCATGTACTCGGAAGCAAAAGGGGATCCCATCCGTTTTAAGACGGAGGATAGACTCGAGCGTGGCGAACGTAACGAGATCTAGAACACCCGGGCTCTCCGCGTCGATGCCGAAACCAAGAAGGAATGGCAGAAAATCGGCGATCAGCATTCCAGGAATACACACAACGATCGTTGGCCACTGATACTCGTGGTCAGGCGATGGGCACCACCCCGCTCATCCCTGATTACAAGTTAAAAGCAGAGATCAAGGCCCAACGCAAGAAAAAGGCAAAAGCCACACCGCCACAGCAATCGGTAGCCAAAGATGCCGAGAGCTGCTACGAGACAGACACTACCCCGTCTGACTCGGAAGACGACCATAAGGCGGATATCAAACAAGTATCGTGGCGAAGGAAGAAAGATCCTGCCCTTCGTCAACGAAAATATCCCAAGAAGGAAGAAAACCCCGTTGTTGAGGTACAACCGGAAGAGAACACTAGCCACGACGAAGGTGACGATGGTAACGATTCGGGAATTGAATGCGATAGTGCATGGATCAACAGAATCAGTGTGACTGGACAGGAGGCCCGGCCGGCTCCTCGGCACAAACTGACAAAGGTCTATGCTACGAATCGGTTCGTCCTGAATCCCAATGAAGTCACTTGGATTGAAGTGGGCACCAAGCAGCTTCCAGATGAACCGGAAGCGCAGTACATGTTCTCGCCAAACCCGGCATTGTACTCTTCGGCAAGACTTATTCCCGTAGAGGGCCTAGTCGAACCGAATCAAGGCAACGCAGAAGTGATGATTAGCAATTACGGTCAGCAACGTCGCATCATTAAACGCGGCGCCTTCGTGGGTATATTGGAATCCTACGAGGAAATGGAAATGCCAGTGATAGCATCGGTTGAGCTTGTCGAGATGACGCCGGAGGAACGAGCGGAATTTGAGGAGATTATAAAGCGGTTCAATGTCAACAAGGAATTGACGGACGCGCAAAAGGAGCAACTGTACTCCCTCTTCAGAAGATTCCCAGCAATGGTTCCCACCGCGTTACGTCCTTACGGACAAGTCACCACCGCGTTGCATCACATTGATACTGGCACTACCCCGCCTATCAAGTGTGCTCCCGGGCGTACGTCGTGGAGAGGACGCCAGCTGATACAGCAGCACATTCAGGAGATGCTCGACAAAGGCATCATCCGGTACTCCAATTCACCATGGAGTTTCCCAGTCGTATTGGCGCACAAGCATGACCAGACCACGAGGTTCTGTGTGAACTACATCAAGCTGAATTCAGTAACCAAGAAGAATGCGTACCCATTGCCGCACCCAGACGAACTACTGGACGCTGTGGCGGGATACACTTACTTCGCCGGTCTGGATTGCTTCTCGGGTTTCTGGCAGGTCTTGATGCATCCCGACAGTGTAGAGAAGACAGCGTTCGTCACCCAGGACGGTCTCTACGAGTTCCTCCGTATGCCTTTTGGGGTAACAAACGGGCCCGCTACCTTTCAAGAAGCTGCGGATGGAATGATGAGAAACGTCAAATCAAAGGACAAAAAGGCAAAAGCACATGCCTACATCGATGACATCATAGTATCCGGAAAGACGTGGGAAGAATTCATCCACAATCTGGAACTGGTGTTCGAGTGCATCGTTGAAGCAGGTTTCACCGTCAAGCCAAACAAATGCTACTTCGGCATGACAGAGCTCAAGTTTCTGGGACACATCGTTTCCGCTGCTGGTATTCGCACTGATCCCGCGAAAATCGAAGCGATCACCATGTTCCCAATGCCACGAACCGAAAGACAGCTAAGATCCTTGCTGGGACTCTGCAACTACTACCGGAAGTTCATCAAGGGATTCGCGCAAATCTCTAACGAGCTTTTCAAGTTATTGCGGAACGAAGCAGACGTGGCACGAGATTGGACTCACATCCACACAGCTCAATTCGAAGGCTTGAAGAAAGCGATGTGCGAAGCACCAGTGTTGGCAAAATTCGACCCAAACAAGCCAACAGTCATCGAATGTGACGCCAGTACATACGGAATTGGCGCAGTCCTCAGTGAAGATGGACACCCGATCGTCTACGCATCCCGGCTCCTGACACCTGCGGAATCGCGATACGCAATCACGGAGTTGGAATGCATGGCAGTCGTGTACGCGGTCCATCAGTTCCGCCACTACATCGACTACAGCGAATTCACCGTCAAGACGGATCACCAGGCGCTTACCAACCTGCTACGCTCGACATCCAACGCGAAGGGTACCAATCCACGGTTAACCCGTTGGGCGATTGCGCTTGGACGTTACAACATGAAGATCGTATATCGTCCAGGGAAGTTCTGCGACAATGCAGATGCCTTGAGTCGAAACCCGGTCCACCCCGCCGGTGATGACGATCTGGACAACGTACCGCAGTTCGACGACTAATGGTTCAGTACCCCGAACATCTGTGTCACCACGCTCTCAGACCCCGAGTTGCGTGAAGAAGAGGAAGACAACATTACCTTCTTGTCGAACGAGCAGTTACGCGATCCATTTATCGTCCACATCAAGAGCCAGCTCGCAAAGACAGGCGATACCGGCGAGATCGTGAAACGATACCGAGAACATTATGCGGTCTACGACGATATCCTGTACCGCATTACGGAGAAGGACGGACGCGAATGGCGGAAGTATGTGGCACCCAAACACATGCGAGCCGACATCATGCGTACCTTCCATGATGCACCAACCTCCGCCCATCTGGGACGAAACAAGACGGTTAACGCTATCAAGCTGCGTTACTATTGGCACAACATGGATAGCGACATCCATCGCTACCTCGACCAGTGTCCAGAGTGCCAGTTCAGGAAGATCCCTCGCACCGCAACACCCGGCGAGTTACAGAGGATCGAAGTTGGCGAACCATTCACCCGTCTTCAACTCGATTTGAAAGGACCGATCAAGACGACGTCAGGACGCGGTCACAAATACATTGCCGTGGCCGTGGATTACCTGTCGAAGTTCGTCATTGCGGAACCACTCAAGACATGCTCCGCACAGGAAGTCGCTGATTTCCTGATATATCGAGTCATCCTGCCGTATGGTGCTCCACATATTCTTCACACCGACAATGGAACGCACTTCAAGAATGCGCTGATGAAGAAAGTCGCTGAGTGCTTCGGCATCAACCACGTGTTCGGTTCGCCTTACCACCCCGAGGGAACTGGCCTGGTTGAACGACAGCTGCAGACCATCGCCGATTCTCTAGCGACCTGCCTGCCGAAAGGGAGCAAGGATGAATGGGACAAGATACTCCCACACGTAGTCGCGTCTCGAAACCGCGTAGTGCACGAAACAACTGGATTCTCACCGTACTACATGCTGTACGGACGGGAACAGGTGCACTGGGTCGATACACTGATGAAGACCAACCTTCCACTCGATCATCCCACAGTCAAGGATTATGTGGAATACCTCCAACATTTCACCAAACGCGCACAGGACATCGCTAAGACGCGGATGGAGGCAGATTTCGAGAAACATGCCGAGCGGTACAACAAAAAGAAAGCAAAACCCAGCTTTCAGTGCGGCGATACCGTCCTCGTGCGTGTAGAACAGAAACCGACTGATGACAGCTTCGAGGAGCGGTATGAAGGCCCATTCAAGGTGCTGGACTTTCCCGGCCCGAACAAGGTGACGTTGAGACGCGACGATCTGTCCAACAAGACCAAAACTGTCTCGGTTGATCGCGTTAAGAAGACTGTGGATCGTGACATCGACATAGCACACAAGATCACCAGAGTCATCCCGAGAGAACGATGGGATCCCGATGGTCAAGACAAGGAGAACGAGAAGCTCCTACGTCAATTGCCTGATGTCGTGGCTGATGTTCCCGCTGGCACTACCCCGCCAGACGAGGAAGACATACCAGACATCGTCCGACAAAAAAGCAAGAAACAGTTGGCGAAACCCATCAAGAAGCCAAGAGAATATCCACAAAGCGAGGAGGATATGATGATCGCTGATAACATCGCCCTCAAGCGTAGAGCAGCGACACCTCCTCTGGAAGACCTTCCTCCTGACGAACAGTTACGACAGTTACGAGCCAAGGAAGAAGAACTGAAGTGGCTCATCCAGAAATACGAGATCAAGAAGGCCAAGCGTGATGATAAACGCGAGAAAGCCAGCTCGTATACCTTCACCAAGGAACCGGAAGAGACCTCCGTTTCGGAAGAGGACGACGTTGCTCAACTGCCTGGTTCCACTACCCAGGGCCATGCGCAGGAAGCTAAAAACACGTCAACCAGCAAACCTCTTCTAGACAGGAAAGCTGACAGCGGAATCGATTCTCCGACGTTACGACGTTCGGACCGTTTGAAGAGCAAAGAAACCAAGAAGTACTCATCGTACGCTGATGACGATGATGAAGAAAAGCAAGAACCGACCGAGGATGAAATCCAGGTACAGAATCAGCTGCGTCGGTATGCCACAAGAAAAAAGAAAGTGGAATTCGGCACATCAGTGCATGTTAGAGAATTCCACATGCACCCGGAAGAAATTGCCAAATTAAAACCGTGTTATCCTCAATCAAGGAAGGCGGACAACAAAGCAACCAGGCGACTCAAGAAAAAAGAACTTGAAATCCTTGGACCGAATAAGCGAGCATTCCTTCTGAAATTTTATAGCTAGCAACACTGATGATTCCGCCTTCACAGCAGATCCCAGTCCGACAACCAGACGCTCCGGAACGACTGACGACATCAAAGGGAAGTGATGAGACAATACCCCGTCTATCATTGTCCAACACAACCAGAAACCAGAACCGGACGTTCACACTGGATGAAACGTACCGTACGTTCCTGATGATGTTTCTTCATTAACCCATACCGGATCTCACCGATTGATGCTGATTCCCGTGCCAAAGACTAATGGACAGTATTTTGTAGTCTTGGTGTGATCTTTTTCTTTTGTTTCACGAATTGTGATCAGTGTTTTAGCATTAGCACATGAAATAGTGTTATTTTATTATTACGTTTTGTAAGCGAACTGGCCAGACCGTGCATTCCTGCCGGACCTTCCACCCACCTTCCTTCCCAATACCCCGGGACCCTTGGCGATGCCTTGGAGCGCCGTGGACGGACGCTCAATACGGAGGGGGGATGTGACGAGGGCCGCTTCCGGTGTATACGGCGCTCGTGTGATGGTGCGCGGTGCGCACGGATGCGCTGGTGTTCCTC
>JAQGAU010004952.1:0-10854 GCA_034698045.1 Paramacrobiotus richtersi | reverse complement strand
CACTTCGTTTAACAAGCTCATACTTCATGCCATCAGTAATTATCGTGGCTCGGTTACGGCACTGATATCATCTTAAATTGTTAATCGTGAAGAGCAGCTTGCACTGGTTTATTTTACGTTCGAAGCAAACGACCTACATATACTCGTATATACAGTTATATCGGTTAGGAACATATCTGCTACAGCACCAACAGTGACTTAAAAGACATCGGCCGCGGAAAGTTGTGTTTGTATTCTCGTAAGATGTGTACAGATATATAATTAAGGTATTTTGATATAATTAAGTTATTTATGAAAACTGGGAAAGCCGATCGACATTTCTGTTTCAACGTTTGAGTCTAGAAGTTATGCGTAGTTATGCTCAGCTAATCACGAGTCAGTCCCTTGACGTGCCAATTGGAACAACTTTTTCGTTTGATCAGATCACGTACTGTGAATTGTTGTTACATTGGGGATAAGCCGTTAAATAATTAAGATGGCTACCAAGCAATAAAATTTTGATTTACGGTGTTTGTAAAGGGGTACACAAACGGGTAGCCTTTTTGTTGTTCAACGTTGTTGTTGTTGAAATAGCTTCCATTAGCAGCTACCACTGGAAACTGTTCAAGCAGGTTCTTGTTATAAGAGCGCAACTCTCAAAGTAACAGGTGGGTAGAGTGGTAAGAGTACTGTATGTAATTACTTACGATTCATATGAAAGAAGAATCGTTACGCTACCAAGAGAGTAGATCAACTTTCACCAGCCCCGCACACCACAATAAATTGACCAAATAAAATGTAAAAATGGAACTGCAAGCAAATAAACAGAATAACAGACTGCGAATTGCACTAAAAGTCTTTGTATTTCTTGTTTTATAAGTGCTTTTTGGAAGACCGCACAAGTGGACAGGAAGTGCCAAACAGATAAAAATCCGACAAAAATCCGTAAGACAACAGAAACTTACGAAATACATAATCTGTATTGCAGCGGAAGGGAGAAATACGACCTCAAGTTATGCGCTATAAATATTTTTTTTCGCACGTCCTAGTCATCAGCTTAACTTATCGTACAGATCAACTTGATTTATGCTTTCCAAAGCAACAATTTTACTCTCCTATCTATGTAAGTATATATTTGTAAAAAGTGCAACTTCCGGGGATCGAACGTGTGGTCGAACGTCTACCGTATACCATAATAAAGTGTTTAAGAAGATTAAAAACAGGAGTGGTCAAATGTGGAATCGGCCCCGGTGCTCCGGGAAGCACCAAATCTTGGCTTAACTTGAACAAACTGTTAGGTAAAACGTTCATAATTCTTCCGATTTGCGTGATTTATCGTTTACTGTTTAATAAACCGGCCTGGCACTCTGGTGCTTACCGAGAAGTCAACTAGCAGATCAATGGGTAGCGAGCAAAAGTGCGACGGTAAAATGCAGTCCCTGCGAATGGGCATCGTTCACGAACAATCGTTCGCAAATGATTCACAGCAATGGGCAATGCTTATACTACAACCACGATGGAGTCGCTATTTGACAATCGGCGGCCCGACCAAGAACATTGACCTATATACTGGCGAAACTTTATCGTGGTAAAAGTACGCCGGTGTATGGATCAAATTTCTCGGGTAAACCTTTCGTATCCTGTCCGCTATCTCGTTAGAGCGACCGTTTTCCTCTATCGCTGTTCTCGTTTCTGAGCGGTAGTGCTGGTGTTCTGCAAGGCGATATGTTGATTAAATTTACTGATCATCGTTGGCGTTACCTATCAAAAACTATCGCCCCACCCATCAGAATTCATCAAAAATATGATTGTTAACAAACGTACCAACGCGACTGTCGAGAAGGAGACCACAAATCAAAACATCATTAAATTTTCCAATGTTCGTGTAATCGTTTCTAAAAATCACACGCTGCCTTCACGAGACATGAACTGTTGTGAAATGTGAAGTAAAGCACGGTTGTATGGTGCGACATGATAATTATAATGTCATCCAACTACTCCGTAATTGCGTTTCATGATGTCTGGTACGGCAGCAACAGACCACAACAGACTGAGGTACACTGTTGACCATACAGAGAAAAGTGGATTTGGTTTCTCAGCACAGGCAACAAGAGAGGAAGGCGGAAGCCGATGGCATTATCGCGTGGTGCCGGAAAAGGCTCGAGTAAATCATATTCCTAATCCGGAATGCTATGACTTGTCAGCGATAAATTACTGGTCATGATGTAGGCCATCGTGTCGTTGAGACATTTATCATGAAGAGACCGCGAAAACAACAAGGCAGCGATCGATACTACCAAGCATTTGGCGGCGTGTTTATCGTATCGATCCATAACTGCGGTCCTGGTGTGCCATCTCCAACAGCAACAGTATGAAATGAAAAAGTATAGCCGTCTTCGTGCGCCAGCCTGGAGAAGAACGAAATAAAATGAATGAAGACTGAAGTAACAGCGTGGATTAGTTTTTAAAACCTTAACGGCAGTGGGATTACCGGAAAGAGCGCGCGCAGTCGGCAAACGATTTTTCTACCGTACATCGTGACCTATTCGTTGACCATCGACCGCACGTGCAACAGTCCATAGGTAGAAGAAAATGTAGCATGCTGTAGAGTGTAGAACACGGTAAGAAGAATATGAAAAGAACAAAGTAAAAAAATGAGCGTACGTTTACCGGTAGCCGTTCAGCAAAACGTGACCTAAAAGCGCATAAAATATTAAAAAAGAACGAACTACAAAATTCCATATGGTTAGGGGAAAATATGTTGAGTTTAATGTCTGTGTAGGCAAGTTTCTCGCAACATCATCAGGACATCGATAAAGATGCAAGAACTCGTACAACAACCTTTCCTAATTTATGTTCTAATTGTTCTTACACGTTTAATGGCGCTTTCGGATCATGCTTTGGCTGCACGGCATTTTTCTCCGGTTTATTCGACTTTTTATTTACACAGCACATACAGTGTACATGAGTGGACAAACCATCCGGGTGTTGTATTGCCTCAGGAGAAAGTAGAAACACAAATTTGTGCACTAAATTAAATTCCAGCTTTTTTTAACCGGTCATGTCGAAACTAGCAAAAAATGACAGGCACCGTACGCATTGGTACAGATGGGACCGGTAAAACCGTTCGCACGGTAAATCAGTCCGGTGCACACTAATGCGTGTGAACCGGCAAAACCGTCCGGGGGACAAAATTCCGTCCGACGTAAATTTTGGCCACAAAAGGTTTTTCTCGCCCGATGTTTCTCGTTACTACCGACACCGTTTAAAGGTCATCCGGGTGCCTTTCCCGGAGGCCATAATATGAGCAGCTTCAACTGGACATTTCTCCCGAAACCTAGTCGGTTTCACCCAGGCAGTTTTACCGGAGTGACTCCGGCGGAGTCCAGTACAGAGCTGGTTTCACCCGGTCACTGGACACCCGGGCTCCGGCAGCAGTTTTCTTATGATCTGATGAGGCCGAATATTTACAAGGCTCCCGAAAAAGTTTGCGAGTGAAGCTGACTATTTGATGAGGTAAGCGTCCG
The DNA here is from genome assembly GCA_034698045.1 of Paramacrobiotus richtersi. Lineage (NCBI taxonomy): Eukaryota > Metazoa > Tardigrada > Eutardigrada > Parachela > Macrobiotidae > Paramacrobiotus > Paramacrobiotus richtersi. Next base: position 7,348 of record JAQGAU010004952.1, on the reverse strand, counting down.
GATGACCGTTCGACTGGTTTTCCTAGAGCACGCGCAGCTTCTAAAAAGAAAAATATCTGGGTGGGAAAAAACTTGCGCCGGATATAATTGTTTTCTTGCAGACGGGTTTGCGGGTTCTCAGGCTATAGTGCCCACCAGACGGTTTTACCTGTCGCATTCGCATGAATACCATTTTAAACCAAAACGAGCCTTCTCCTTCTGTCGCAGCCCAACAGAATCAGCAGATAGTCGGTTTTTCCCGCACACTTGTGCCAGGATGTATATCAAACAATAACTTTTATCCGGATATTTCGTCCGCAGCGGCGAAGCCCGACAGATAGCATTCACAAAAATTTAAATATCGTCATTTTTGCGATTTGGAATATGTGTGCAACGGTGACAGTGTGATCGATATGTGGCAGTACATTAAGCATAGTACAGCCATACTGCCACTGAATAACCTGCATAATTTAGATATGGCACGCATAATTAGATCTCTGTCTCTGCTTCTCTCTGATTTCTGTCTGTTCAGTTGCACTATGCAGCATGCTCTAGCCGGCCAGTGGCTATGCCGCTCTGGTTTCGTTCAGCAGCAGCTTGTTGGATATTCCATGGCCATCCTGTCTATAGGGAAGAGTCACGCCGCAGCTGCATGCGGCCATCATTCCTGGTTTATCTCCTCTCGCATTCTTTACATTCTTCTCTGAAAGACTGAGACTGTATGGTTTTCAAATAGCCGTTCTCGATCCAAAATCTACATGCGTAACCATTGCTGATGTTAATCTTTCCTCGCAGTTCTTGTACTGTTAGCAGCTGTTTTCGGACCCAGCATTTGAAAATGCGAAAGAAAACAGTAAAAGAATTCAAGTCCCTTTTATAATCGAAATATTCCTTGTTTTCTCCATATCCCTTGCGATATAACTACTGTAAATGGATCTGCACTGGTGCAGCCCAAAGCTCGTTGAATGGTATCAGTCTCGCGGATTATCACCACTAACCTCGAAACCAACCCGAAAAATCAACGCTGGGAACACTGTCGTCGTTTTGGATGACAAAACACATTTCTTGGGATTTATCCAAGATATCGAAAATAATCGGGTCTTTGTCGATTTTGACTGCAGTGGCAAAAGCGCTGCATGGTTCAGTGCCCAGGACGTCTGGCCATATGACGTCGATGGTTGGCTTTTACCGTTTGGGTATCCTTTGAAGGAAATCCATCCAACTAAACTACCCGCTGCCGCTACAGCGATTCTTGCGGCTACACGCGTGGAGAAAAATGGTCCTCTGGTTTTTGGTCCAGCGACGCTTTTAATGGATAGCAGCCAGAGAAATGGCTATTTCACGGCCGTCGGTACGTTACAATTGGCCTGAATGCAACGTTAGATAATGTATTATTGCATATGGTAAATCTTAGAAGACTACGACTACATGTAAGCAGCAGCACCTCAGAAATCTGTTAAATATTTTGTTGATTAGATAACTGTGTAGTTTTATTAGCAGATGATCAGTTTAGCGTTCCACGATACTGGTGATCAGATAAAACTAGTGATTGTATCGCTTTATTTTACTAGTAAAAAGAGTCCAGATAGTTCGTGAATAATGCCGATAAAACTCTCAATGCAAGTGATCCCGTAAATACATCATTCTCTCAGTTTTCGTCGTTATTTTCCTGCAACTTAAAATATCATTTTTTCCCCAACAGACCCAGCAAATAGGATTCTCCATCGGTGCCAGATCGTCACCCGAAACGAGCTCACGCCCGAAAACTCTCTTCATGGACGGAAGAATCGGCAGCACGCCGGAAAATATGTCAAGCACGTTGTCCGGTTTCCTTCGGCCCACTCCGTAACCCACATCGACCCATGCCGCATCCACTACGAAATAAAGCAGTCGATGCACATTATCGCTTCCCGGCCACCGGACACAGTCGGTATTCCCGGATTCGGTCAAGTGAGATTCTACGCGGATTTTGGCGACCATTATGTGACCATTTTACTGTGGGAACGGTCGGCTCCGGCTATCATTCTGCCAGCCGGTACTTTTGTCCAGTTTGGCCATGGTGACCTCGAATTTCATAACCAATTAAACCATAACATGTTTTGGACGGATGTGCATCTCGCACAGGCCCTGGCGAGGTGTGCCGATAGTGGAGCAATTGTTTATCAGACACCATTGCCTGCGTTGATTCCTGGGCGTCCTGTGGTTCTTGTCGGGGATCAGAATATAATCCAGAGTGGTATGTTTTGGAATCAATACGCTGTAAAGGGTTCGTAGTAGTTTTGCTGTTCGACCAGACTTGAAGTCCCTAACGGGTTGTCTGCTCTTGTGAAGTAATCGACCGAAGCGGAGCGAAGGTCCCCTATACTCAGCTCAAATGGATTTCGATGTCTGTCCGTCCTTCTGTCTGTCGGTCGGTCGGTCGGTTATTAATTATATTTATTAATTTATTTATTTCTTAATAAAATATGGTATTCATTCTTATTGTTATTTACTCACTTTTTTGATTATTTATTTATTTATTTATTTATTTTTGCGTATTAAAATTTATTTGTTATTGAAATTTTTTATTTCCTTAAAATCTATTATTTATTTAAACGTATTATTTTATTAATACTTTAATGCTTTGTTTTTATTTATTCGTTGCTATATTTCTTTAATTATATTTGTTAAGGCACAGTCAAACGTATGCAAATATTGAAAACATTACTGATTTGATTTCTGTATTGAGAAGGTTATTTAAGTTTTCGAAAGTCAGCGAAATTTCTTTTCACCGGAAGAAACTGTTTTTCAAATTTAAAAAGAGTGTTTCTCGTAACTGGCCTCTTACCGTTCGGATAACCTCCACACACATGATACATCCCCGTGTGAAGCGCCCTAGAGCTAATAGCTGAAAACCATTCGTGGTGAATTTGCAAACAAAACAACCTTTTTGTTGTGAAATAAGGGGCATGCCAAACTGTGTTTGAAAATATGCCCTTGTCGAATTTTATTGTCAAAAATTAGCAAAACAAGACATTTTTTTAATCTGATCGATAATTAATACTAGTTTTGGCTCAAAATTCGCAGTTCTTCTTATGCCGTACGGACTTCCTTCGCTTCGGTTATTCAGTGCCCGCAATCAGCGAGTGAACTTTCCTAGTAATAATAAAACGTGGTCGCTGTACACATGTACATGCAATACTGTACATCCGTATGCATGTACATACTCATCCCATCTTTTCAGATTTGCCAGGCCTAGAGCGTCTTCTTCCAGAACTACGCTGTGAAATATTGGAATTCTTCGTTAATGGTTGTGAACAAAGCATTACTAAACGGTACATTATTAAACGCGCTTTTGTTCTTCACATTTTTAGCGTACTGAAGGTGCACAAGGACTAATGTCAACCTCAACGAAGGTCACTGAGTTTTTATGCTAAACGTTGGTCCATCATTGCAAAGTTTCGCCCTTTGTTCATGCACTTTTGTGTTTCAGCAGACTGTTAAAAAGAGGTAACGATGCGATCTTCACCAGCTTCAGTACCACGCATGCCTTAATCGACTTCCACACAGTTTACCCAAGACTCGGTTCTTCAAACCAGTCTTACCAGTTGAGCGCGATGCTGGATCAAGTATACCATCCACACCTCAAAACTCTAACGATCTGCAATTGGGTGTTGGATCACTGGACCGTGGCAGCCTTTCTCTGTTACACCCAAGTTCGGAAAATGGATCTCCTAGCTATAAAATTATGTGACAGCGTCGTTAACGACGAAATTAGTGGTGCAATGGGCAAGTGGGGTAAACTGAACTATCTGCAAAATCTCGCCGAACGCTGTAAACACGTGATACTGGTTAACTACACTCTGCTCGATCCTGTTCAGCGGAATTTGGGCGTACTATCACACATGCCTCGGCTTCATTGCCCGGCGACTCCGCGAGTGTCGCCCACTGTGACCATACCAAAGTTTCGCTTTTTTAAGGATAAACCTGAGATGGAGCAGTTTAATATGTTCCTGGCGGCTGTGGTTAAAAACTGTTCCGAGGTGTTGCCAGAGGATCGACAGCGTATTGTTGGAGTGTTCGAGACATGGGTCGCGTTACTTCGAACACCAGCGCAGATACTTTCATTGCAAGAGTTTTTAATGTGAGTCAACATTTGTTTCGAAGGAGTTTAATACGTTAGCGCGTTTCTAATTACTCCTATAAGTTCCTAGCTGAAGAAACAGAACGGATTTATTCTGCTAAGATAGTTTTAGCCATTCTAGCTACTTTCGCCGATATTTTTAGCAAGGCAGTGTTTGTCGCTAAAAAACTTCAGAAGTATCGTAGGTTCGTTATTTTACGTATTGTGTTAATTTGTGTACCGAGAAACATAGGTACCGAGGTAGCGAGAAATAAGTGGACTGCTAGGAAACAATTAACGCGAAGAAGGGACAGCTCATCGAGACAAAATCCGGCTTGCCATCCGGCTTGCCATTCCCATAGACTTTCTATGCTAACCAATTAGAGAGCATAGCTCTGGAAAGATTGACGAATTAAAACCTCTTCTCCACCCTTTTGGTGGTTTGATTGGCCGGTAAATTATAATGCGGTTATACACGCTAACTTTGCAACCCTTATTTCTTCGGTACCATACATAGGTCGGCAGCTATTTGACTTTGAAATTTTGTTTTGATTATATTTTTAGTGACGATTTTAAAGTTGAAAATGTGCTAATGGCAAAGTGTTTGGATAGTAAACATCTACGTTCTGACACAAAAAATCCACGTAACAACATACAGCAAACAGTTTTTACGGCCGTGGGAAAAGTTCCCGGATGTAATTGTGTCCTGATGAAAGCCTTTGTTTTATGTCCGACTTCATACTAGGATATGGCCTAATAGTCCTTTCTGAACCTTTATACAACTTCAGTAAAGACCAGATATTTTTTGTTTGGCCTGTGGAATTTTTTTAATCAGACCACCAAAAGCTGTCCCTTCTTCGCGTTAAAGTACTGCAAGTTGTGTACCGTCTTTTCAGAAGAAACTCCGAACATCCAGGCTCAGGATCGTTTGAAACATGGACTTTGGAGGATGTCAAGGAAATCGATCCTGCTGGGTTTAACAACCTAATACTTCACGCCATCAGTTATCTTGGCTCGTTTAAGGGACGGAAACCATCTAAAATTCTTAATCGCCAATAGTAGCTTTAATTGGTTAATTTTTCGCATGCAAGATGCTTGATCTACATATGTAACTGCGATCGCGCGCCTTTTACCAGATCAGTACTCCTGTCTTGTTTATTTTAGCAGATACCACTGAATACTGTCTTGGATGGTTCGCACATAGTGCTTCTCATATAAAACAGCAGGTGGGCTGTGGGCAAAGAATGTACGTAATTACGTGCGGTACATTTGCCAGAAGAGTGATTGCCTACCCAGCGATTTGATGAGCTTTCGCGCGCGGCGCACCCCACCACAAACTGCGTAAACAAAGAAGTAAAACGGTTTTACAAGTAGATAAAATTAATATAATATCTGTATTTCACAGTAACTAGGAATATCCATCCCTCGTTACGTATGTACATGTACTGGTCGGCTATGTATCCACTCCGAATACGAGATATACCTCCTGTATAGGGCACCAGTATTGCGCGTATCCACAGCAGTATCCTGCAGTCATGCAGACCAATTATAGTATCTGAATGGTCAGCTAAGATCAATAAACCGATATGTGTGAGCCGATATGTGCGACTGGAAACCCTACTGTACGCGCGCCAGGAAATGAGACGAAAAACTGCCCTACCGCGCACACCACCCTACCGGGACAGACAGTGTGAGGCTGAGTGTGATGAGTGACTATAGGCAGAGTGGGGTTCTTTGACGCGCATGTTTCCGGATGCACTACTCTGTGCGTCATTTCCTGGCGCGCGTACAGTAGATGAATAATCGTTCACATATGGTTTACAGCCGCAATGATTCCACCGCGATGGGCACTGATTGCGCCACACACACGGCGGACTCGCCCTTTTAGATCCGGCCGGAGAATTTAACCCATATACCTACTGGCGCATCCTTACCGAGGTAGGGATGCGCCGGTGCATGGATCAAAATTTCTTGGATAAACCCTTCGTATCCTGACCGTTATCGCATGAGAGCGATTGTTTTCCGCTGTTTTCGTTCTCTTGGCGAGGCTGTGTTGCGATCTGATAGGCGTCATGAATCATGAGGATTCTTGAGCATCGTAGGAGCTACCTGTCAGAAATCATGAGATTACCCATCCGAATCCATCCTAAATATGATTGTTTACAAGACACAGCTGCCTGAATGTCCGGAATTAAGGAGATCCCCGAACTAAAGATGAAAATGCAACGGTATACACAGTGTTGGACGTGTTTATTACTCATTATTCATTTGGCATAAGCCCAGTTGAACTATATTACCAAAGGAAAAGCTGTTCAAACAAAAAATTTGTCCCAGTTAGAGCGAGAAGGGACAGTTGTTTATTACTCCACAATTGCGGTTTTATTAAGACTGCAACGGCAGCAACCGAACACAACAGACTGAGCTAGGTGCACGGTAACAAAGATCGAGTGATGGATTTTACGCGTCAGCGGCGAAAAACAAACGAGATTGTGCATCCTTGGTTCGCGCGGTGCCGGAAACTTCTTAAAACAAAACAATATTTCTGTTCCGTAATGCTGTAGCTTGTATCTGTAATTTCTCATCAACAAAGTACTGGTGATGCTGTGGCCGGGCTGAAAGAACGATCATGGATTGATGCGAAAACCGGAAGGCAACAATAAAACTAAGCATTCGGTGTGTTTATTAGCTAGTTTCACCATAAGGATTGTTCGTCTGATTATGCTGATTATTCGAATTTCGATTATTTTGCCTTGTGACGTCAGCCCCGCACTGAATGGCCGCAGCCAAACAATCAGAATAATCAGCCACGCCCCATAATCCAAACAATCCATACTACCTCCCGACTTAGTATTCGATTATGATCAGAACTGACTTCTAAGCTGCGAACAGCATAAAACTCACAGTTTTCCATCAGTTTCACATTTCTTGAAGTACCCAACGTATTTCCAATTTCAGGTGATTTTTTTGATTGGTTGGCAGAGTTCGGCCCACTTTTTCAACAATCAACGTAATCCTTTTCAGAATAATCTTACGGTGAATCTAGCTATTGTATCGCTGATCGAAGTAATGATTTATTCCTTTCACATACAAAATGCGTAAACGCACAGACAACTAGAATAGTACTGTACGCGCCCGCGCAAATGAGCCACTTTACGGCCCTACCGTTTATAATCCCCAATGGGTACTGTACAGCGAAATACGACACCGATCACCCCCAATGCTTTAGCAGAGCCAGAAAGTACCTTCGCAACTCCACGCTTCGTGTTT
>JAQGAU010004951.1:0-10854 GCA_034698045.1 Paramacrobiotus richtersi | reverse complement strand
TGGGCAAGAGTGGACTGCCGAGAAGTTCCAAATTTTCAGCAGTAATCTCTCGTAAGCCAGGATATTCAGACTGGAACATCGCCCGGGCTGATGACCGCTTTTGCTCAGTACCGCCGCACAGGAAGAGTTCGCATTTTTCGGTGTTCACAGACAGTCCAATTTGTTCCATTTCTTCCACAAGACACGTAAAATTGCGCAGCACAGTACGGGGATTGTCGCCGAGGGTCCCGTCGTCCATGTACCAAGCATTCAGGGCCGTATCCATCTTCTCGACGATCGGCTGGATTGCTAAGCAGAAAAGGGTAGGGCCAAGCGGATCACCCTGTTGTACGCCAGATTGGGAGGAGATTGCGGTGTCGTCAAAGTACAGCTCGGAGTGGTTTCCGTAGCACATACTGATGAAGGGAAAATGTGCAGGCATGTGTTCGGCCGCTTCTTTCAGCACTTGGTCCCGGGACACGCTGTTAAAAGCGTTACGAAGGTCCACTTTCAGCAAGCATTTAACATCATTCGAGAACGTTTGCAGGAAAGCACGAGTACCATGCACGATCGCTTCCACTCCACCTTTAGTACCGGATCCCAACTGATGCGGCTGTAGTACTGGTGTTGTCGATGGACGACTTCGAATGTCCACGATTTTCGCTGCTAGTCGGCGCAGAATGTTTCCGATAGCGATGGGGCGAATACCCCCATCCTTCTTCCGCAACGCCACTAATCTCGCTCCGCAAAGATACGGCACGACATCTGCTGGAACATCAGCTACCAATATCAAATTAATTACGTCCGTTAGAGCATCGCAGAAGTCAACAGAATTAGCTTTTGAAAGGAACGAGTACATGTGCAGGTCGCCAGCTAACTATCAACACACTTCTCCGGATGTCCGGATCACACACACTTTATTTTATCACGATCGCGTACGGGGCTTGAACGAAGTGATTTGTTCTTCACGAAAGCAAAGTGAATCAACTTACGAAGTGAGGTTATGAGACTGTAACAATCTTGTTTATTCAGTACAACCACGGTAGAATATAACAGCACAGTATAGCTATTAATATTTTATGATAATAGTATAATAGTATACCGCGGTACAAGTTGAACGACCGATATATCCGCATGAGCGCGGTCCATATTTTTTGGCAGGATTAGGGAAACATCTGGGAGAAAAATAACTTATTGAACGTTCAGCCGGCAACCGCGAATGGTCCGGTTATCCTGACTCTGCTCGTTGGTTTACCGTTAAGACTTTAGGTATTTTGAAGTTGGAACTAACGTCTAACCGATGCAAAAGCAAAGCAGATTTTACCGCAAATTAAATGACCATGTTCCAGCAACCGCCTGGCAGGCCGCCTAATTGGTAATGACCGTCGGTTTCCAATACGTAAGTGCCGTTTCCGATGAGGGCGGGCTTTGTCTGCGCCAGACTGCGTTCGAGCAATTTCAGTTTGAGTTGCTTTAAGTTTTTGATAGTTTTTCTGGAGCCTTGATGTTTTTGAAATTATTCCACGGATTAATAAGCACTAAAACCATTCCATCGAGATAATGTTTTAGCTGAAAGTGGTTTCGCTGACGATAATGGAGAGAACTCTTGAATCAGCACGACAAGTCTCTCCTGTTGCGCCCACCGCAGTCCCTGAATCTGTCCTTCCCTCAGCCAGTACCGAGCATTCACAGCACGCTTCTCCCCTATGCTTCAAAGAGCTAATCAAAGAACTGGGTTTAGAGTTGGAAGCCAGTCCTTCCAGTTGGCGCAAAGCTGTCGATCACACTGCGGAAATTGTGGTGTTTTTCCAGCTGGATCTGCGGAACGACGGGCCTCGCATTACCAAAAGCATCGTCGTTCGCCCTTCGACAGGAATGAGGAAATGTTATGCTTGGTGCCGTCCGTATTCACGGAAGATTCTCTGCTGGCCATGCAGTCGTTACATGTCATGAAAGCCATCGGAAGAACGTACTTGGAGGATGGTTCAGATCTCATGAAACTGCTGGAGTATGTTGATGCACTGGACGTGTGCGAAGAGACAGTTGACGAGTCTGAAGATGAATCCCCAACCCGGCCCCAGGATTTGAAGAATGTTCGCGGCAGGTAATCCACATCACGTGTGTGTCCTTTCACGATGGACAGTGACTGTTTTCACTGCCGTCCGCATCCCGGGGCGGTCGTACTGTCGTATTCCATCTGCTTGATTGTTTTTGTACGTCACTACCGTAAACCGGGAGCTCGATATTTTGTGTTTTTGCTGTTTATTGTAGATGTCCTACACCGTATCATTCAAGCCCTTTCGAACGGATTCCCATCCTGGATACCCGCAACAGAAGCGAAATCTTAGCAGAATCAGCAATAAACTGGACTGACGAAGATTATCTGTCGGACATGAACGTAGACAACGGCCGTCTCCCTACTCCTGGTAAGCTTGCGAATGTTTTTTTATTTTTGTGGTAGGGCTTTCTTGCTTGCAGATTCAACTGGAATTCGTTTCTGTCATTCCTTGATGGTTGATTTTTGTAGATAACGTTTCTATGGAATCTCGGGAAGGACCAGTCAGCTCCGATGACCAGTCGAGTGTAAAATCAATGGAAATTCCTGAGAACCCACCACATCGAAAATCGCCATTTCTATCAACTGGGCATGCTGAATCCGACATTGGTATGTGTTTAGCCAACCGATGGGACTATCAAAACTATCCTTATATGTTTATAGGGAAGCGTCCGGGAGGAGAAGCCGAAGAGCGTGAATGGCTGGAAGATATGACTCCGGGACCCAGTACACGGGATCTCCGCACGGAAGGGAGTTCTCACCCACGCGAATCGGTTGCTGAAGGTTCCAATTCCAGCGTGACGCCGTTGTTTAAGCCGAAAGTTTGCCCACTTCCTCTCAAGCGGGCAGACTGTGCCATTCCACCCGGACCGGTCAAGCGTTCTAAAGTGGATCAGAAAGACCACGAGATCTGTAAGCCTGTAACATGTCAACAATCTAGTCAGAAAACCAAGAATTCTCAATGATGTGGGAGCCTAGGGTGTGACGACTGAACAAGTGACCTTTGTAACTGAACAAGTGACCTTTGTAGCTACTGTCTGCTTTTGACCTACAGTACTTTATTAATAAATTATTACTTGTTTATTTTGCTGTCGTCTATTTGTTGTCTTCTTCTGACCTGGTCCGTTAATTTATTATTTTTGTTTATTTTATTATCATCTGTTTTTCTGATCTGGTTTGTTCATTTTCAACGTGGTTTGTTTTTTCTGTTTACCAAAAATTTAACAATTATGTTCGAGAATATATGTGTCGTGCAAAAGCCTTCGTGTTCACCACTGTTTGGTTTCCTTTTCACTGAAAGTTATGCGTCTTCTTAATCTTTTTTTGGTAATTTTTCTGCCCTCCTTTGATTTTTTTTGTTTTTTTTTGTGCGTGAAATCGCTATCAGAAGTTATGGATTGCATTGTTTTCAATTGACATTTTTTTTCGCCAGATGATGTGACGAAAAAACGTCCACATGGCGAACCAAGCAGCACGCGCCAAAGTGCCGAAGCCTACGGCGCAATCAATCCCGAACTGGACAGCAGCGCAGTTTTCACCTTCCCGGAATCTCTCGCAGCGGACAACGCACATACAACCGCCAATTCAGTCCGTTTCTTACCGGCATCTCGTAGTGCTAAGCATATCGTGACTGATTCTGCGCTTCCTGCTGAGGGATCCGGGGTGACCGAGGCTGTACCGTGTGCTGATGAATCGGTGCCTGCCGCTAGCATCCCAACGTTGTCCGTCGTGGATAGAAAACAGAAAATGATTTTCAAGTGCAGTACATGTATGAAGGATCTCTCCTCCAGAGTGGGCTTGATTACGCATGTGGCACAGGTAGAGTGAAATGAAATTACTTTCTTTTGGACTTTCTTGTAACCAGCGGTCCAGCTTTACGTTTTCAGTATTTTTTTGCAAAAATTACCGGAGTTTAAGTTGTTTATGATACTACTGTGATTACCACATTTTTTTGTATTAAATCGAGTTCAGAGTGTAAGTACAACTGTACAGTTACAAATGGGGGCTTGTTCTGATTGACGGAAACGAAATGTCGAGGGCAAACTAGTCATTGGGAGTCTGATAAAGTATTTCTAAAAGATCAGGTGAGGGTCATGTACCAACGGTGAAGAGAAGCAGAACAAGTCGGTAGAGAATGCTAAATGGCTAAACAAATCGGAATGCGACGAAACAGAGTAGCTAGCTTGATCTTTCTTATGCTGACGGGCTATTGGAAATTTTCGGAGTTTTTGAATTTTAAAAAGCTTGTTGGTTGCTTTTCGAAATAGAAACTTAGACAAAAGCACTCACATTGGGAGCACATTTCGTACCAAGTACTCTCACATTTCATTCACGTCACTAGTGAAGAATGGTCATAAATTAGATCAACTACTTGCGGAACCCGATTACTTTTTCAGATGCATCCAGTAAAGCTGCACCTGCCGGCAAAGGGGATGACCACACCCATCGCCGAGGCCATGAAGCATAGCACCACACCCGGGAACTATTCCTTCTTCTGCGACCGCTGCAACAAATACTTCTTCCACAAACGTCTCCTGGACCTGCACCAGTGGCTGCACCATGTCAATAAAACACCCCATGTCCAGGATGATCGACAGTGTCCAGTGTGTGATTTTGTCGCCGGGGATTTCGCCAAATTGGTCGACCATACGAAGGAACATGGGTTTTCTGAGCAGCAGCTGGTTGTGTGAACAGTATGCCACATGGCGATGAACCATCCGGAAGCGGTGAAGTGTGATCCCTGGTACAAGAAAGAGACAGTAACGACTTTTTTTAACTCGTATAGTTCTATTAAACAGGCCATAATAATCTTGTTATTGTTCATAAGGCAAAGAGTGATAGTATAGTAGTTGAGATTAGTATCATGTGTGATCTCTTAAGTGGAGAAAACAACTGACAGTACGTTAAAAAGATAGCAAAAGAAGACCGTTTTGAGTCGGATTCTTTGTTTTCGGTAGATTCGTTTGTCTTCAATTTCTCAGCTGCCGTTTTCCTATCGCCTTTCGAGCAAGGTGATTTTCCCTGTCCGCGACAGGATTCAAAAGGTTCACAACTAATCCGGTTTTTCATGCATTCAAAGGAACGAAATCATACCGAACTAGCCGCTCAGTAATACATTACATTGTGCTTCGTAACAAAGTAATGATACAATCACCAGAATTAGCTTGTGAAAGGTATGAGTACAGGTCACCAGCGAACTATCCACACACTTCTCCGGATGTCCGGATCCACACACGTCATGTTATCACGATCGCGGGCTTGAACGAAGTGACTTGTTGTTCACGAAAGTAAAATAATCCATAAATCAGCTTACGAAATGAGGTTATGAGACTGACAGAATCTAGTTTATTCCGTACAGAATCTACAGATATATTCGCACGAGCCCGGCCCTTATTTTTTTGCCAGGATCAGGAAAACATCCGGGAGAAATATAAATAATTTATTAAGCGTGCTGCACTGCGGAAGGCAATAACCGCCAACGGTCCGCTTATTCTGACTTTGTTCGTTGATTTACCGTTAAAGAATTTGGGTATTCTGAAGTTGGAACTTGGAACTAACGTCTAACAGATTCACAAAAACAGAACAGAACAGATTTTGCCGCCAGTTAAATCACCTTGTTTCAGTAACCGCCCAGCAGGCCACCTACGTATGGTGGTGATGGTCGCTTTTATATTAGTATACGTAAGTGCCGTTTCCGATGTGGTCGGGCTTTGTCTGGACTGCTCGGTTCGAGCAATTTCAGTTTGAGGATAGTCTTCCTGGAGCCAAGTTATTGAGATTGTTATCATTTGTAATCTCTTCAAGTGGAGAAGAAATTCAAGGTGCGTTAAAACAGACGGCAAAAAAAGACCGTTTGAACCGGGTACTCTGTTTCCGGACGATTCGTTCGTCTTCCTTCTCAACCGACATTTTCCTATCGACATTCGTTTTTCCTTTGCAATAAAGGAGTCAAAAGAACGAAATTCGCGCAAAACAGTCCGACCAACAACAAAGAACACTTCAAAACAATCTACAAAACAGCTGACACAGGAGTAAAGGTCACCAGCTAACTATCCACACACACCTCCGGATGTCGCGTTTCCCGATGCTTAATCAGATTGATCTCCTTCATATAACCCAGCTGGCAGTCCTCACACCGATAGGGAAAATCCTTCAGCGCCATCCGTTCTCGGGGTTTAGTATAGCCCTTGTAAATGGAAATACCTTTTTTCCGTTTTGCTTCCCTGACGTCTGCCACGCGTTTCTTCACGTCCCCAATGTGCATCCAGCGAATGTGCTTCGACATGGATAACGCCGAGGCCAGCAGCTTACCGCACTGATCACACGGCAGACGTTGACCTTTGGCCACCCCTGCATATCTAGCCCTCACTGCGGCTTCCATTTCCGAATGTCTGCCGTATTGCCGTGGAAAATACTCAGTTCGACGAGCTGGAATACTGCGATGAGCATGTTCCATGTGAGCCGCCAGCCCTCGATCACCGCCAGGAACGGAATCCCGGCAGATTGCACAGTTCCGGATTCTTGTTATGTCATGGCAGTCACGGTAATGTCGGGCCAGTAACGGATAAACTAAAAACCAAGGCCAAGAATTCAACTTACTTTTGGTGATTTGAAATGTTCTACAACCCAAACGTGGATGCGAAACAGCAAACATAAGTTATTCACCATACACGAAAACCATCAGTAACAGTTAATGAACACGTTTTAGTTCAGAAACGTGTCTCAGACTATAACAAGCGAAAGTTCATCAAACCTGAATGCAAGTAAGTTTGATCCGTACCATCCATCAATTATCATCAATGTCGAAAGGTCGATTCAGACTTACCGGCGCATTTTATATCACACAATGGACACGGAAACACACCGTCAACCCTGTGTTCCAGCATATGATCGCCAAATTCCTTGGTTTTGTAGAATAGCTTGGCGCAATACAAACACTGAAACCCTTCATGCACGGTTTTCTTATGAAACCTCAACATCCGCTTCCACTTGTACTTCTCCCCGCATTCTCCACACTGCTCTGTCCAGTCGGCTTCAATGCGCCGCATCTCCTCGGGATGATGATCATGAAAATGAGCTTGCAATTGTCGGATATATCTCCCACAGATGAGACATGGTTTGGTATCTTTATGTCGCAGAGCGTGCTGTGACATGTGAGCCACCAAGTCGGGAAAGGTCGGTGCAAGAAAATCGCAGGCAGGGCAATCCTCTTGCGACCGGTCAGTGGAAGTGTCGGGAGGGGAATGCTGGAACTGGTGGAGATCGAACACGGCTTTACTGATGTAGTGTCGATGACATTGTGCGCAGTAATAAGTGAACCGTCCCGTAGTCTTCATGTGCTCGATGGCAGCTTCAACTGCGGCAGGGTCCGCTGCTGCTGACACTGAGCCACCATCTTTATGCTGGAATCAATAAGCCATTCATTCCGTTACTAATGACGTTATAGGCCATAACACTCGCTAGTTGGATTCTAAGTTTCTAACCGTTTGAAAACATCATTCCTAAAAAGGCGTTCAGTACCCTAAACCTATGACCAAAAAACGCAGCAGCTTACCGTCATTTTCACATGGATTTTCACTGAAGCCTCCGAGAGAAACTTTTTCCCACAGTACATGCATTCCACCGTCCACTGGGCGACACACTCCGGATGAGCACGGCGCATGTGCACGGTCAGAGTTTTTGAGCGAGAAGCCGTTTCAAAATCACATAAATGGCATTTTTTCCTGTTCGTCCTCTGATCCTTTTGCACAGCAAACTCAGGTACATTCAACTGCACGTTTGACGGGATGACATCCTCTGCAATCGGTACGGGTGGCGAAAAGTCAGATGACTCCATCAGCACATCGCCGACGCTTCCCGCCTCCTCAGGTGGTGCAGTGTTTGATACGACAAGTTGTTCCGGTATTCCAAACCATGGATCGACCGGCAGAGAATTTGTAAAATTTGCAAGTGGTGTCATAGTTCTCTTTGCTGAGCTTCTTCGTCTTTTAGGCATTTCCAGTGGAGGACCGTCCTTAGTTACGTCGCACGTGATTACGCGTTCCGGCAAACTGGCTTCCACATTCGTTAGGAAAAGATCTGAGACGAAAACAGGAAAGAATGTACTTGTACTGGAGATCGCTGACCAACCAGTAAAACAAGGTTATAACAAAAATGACAAAATGTAGTACGAGCACATACATGGTGTTTAATAGGGATAATGTATAAACAACTGTACAGTAACTGTTTTCGTACTAACACACAATAAAAGCGAAAATATAAGCACCGTGTAAATTTTTGTAAACAGATGGTAAGTTTCCAGATAAACAGTCATCACAGAACTATTGGAATACGAAACTGCATCTGCATCTAATGTCATCACTGTACCCAAATTTTCCACGTCAGTACTCTGTTCCTGAACGCGCTTCTTCTTTCGTCGGGAATATTTCCGTACTGCAGAGTCGTCCTCCAGTTCTCTAGCAGCGTCACTTCTGGCTCGCTGGTCTATACGACGTTTCCGCACCCTGCAAGCCGGACACAACGCCGTACCGCCTTTATACACCAGAGCGCATCCCCCATCGAAGTTACTCTCCAGACCGGGACAAATGGTTGCATAACTCAACGATAATAACAGCTCCTTCAAGCACCAGAAATTCTCCAACGGGATACGGCCAAATTCATCACCGGTGTATAACAGGTTATGGATTCTACATATCAGATTCAAAGCAATGTTTGACACATCTGTTCTACCTATTCATTTACTTTTTCACAGCGTTCGGATTAAACAAATACCAGAACATTCGACTTGAATATTTATATAATCGAAACGCAAAAACACAGAAAATCAAAGACTGACCTGATGACTGGCACAAGGTCGGCTGCAACACTGACGGCATGCGTGATTTCATATGACACCTTATCAATACGGAAGAACATGACGAAATCATCATCATCCAGAAAGACATTCCACTCGGCAGGAAGGCTGACCAACGCCAAACCGGATCGCAATATACCGTAAGTAAACTGAATCTCCGTCGCGGGAGGTGCTTGTTCTTCAACGGATATCTCATCGTCCTCGGACTCGGTAATGAATGGTGTAGGAGACAAGCACTGTGGAAGGAAGGCTTCTTTGGCAAATTCGCCGTTCTCGGGGGGTGCGTCAGTATATTTTACGGTTGCTTGTAGTACCTTCTGCATTCTGGCGAGGACGCTGTGAAAATTGTACAAATTAAAATCATTTTACACAGCTATTGGTTAGAATTTAAGAATTCAAGAATGACCGTCATAATTAACAACTAAATGTCTTATTTATTTTTTTATTACATCTATTTTTTTATAAATTGTGACTGTCAGAATGCTTTACAAAAAATAATAAATGTATTAGAAAAAAGTTAATCAATTTGTGAAAAAAATAAATGAATGTTCTAAAAACAGTGTCAAATGAACGAAAATAATGAATGAAAAAAATAATAAATGAATGTCATTTTTCTTTTATGGAGATAAAAGAAAAAATAAGGTTCCACATCAGACTAAATGAGAAAATTCATTAATGACGGACGGAAAGAATCCCAGCTGCATTACAATTAACAGAGAAAAACCGGATGAAAAATACATACTGAGGTGGCAACGTTTGTTTCTCTCGGATAATCTTCTCTGGAGGAATCGCCCTGAACGGCCGTATTGTTGGTATGGCCGTCGCTTTGAGTCGTTGTTGCCGATTCTCGGAGTGCTGGGCTTGAAAGTCCTCGGGACGAAAATGATCCGAACACATGCAGGTGTGCGTGGTGGGCTGCCAAGCGCGTCCCCGTGCAGCAAACTGAATCCATGCTGCACGGTGGTCGTTGTTGACAGGAAATCTGTGGTAACTCGGTGAAGGACCTTTTATACGCCATTGTTGGAGCAGTCGGTGTGATTCCGCCTTGGCTCCTCCTCCCCGAGTCCGCCTGCGACTTCGTCTCCGACTCCGCGCAAATGGCGCCACTCGGTAGAGGCATTTCCTCATTCTCTTGGTGATCGAGCCAGTATCGTCCTACCATTCTACCGAACGGCTGGATTTCTCCTGGCTCGTTATGTGTTAGATGTTCTTGTGTTTTGGTCTTACGACCTTTTCTCTTTGATGTTTTGCAGTAGTGCTCAGACTCATTAAAGGTACAGATTGCCCTTTATCTCGTCCTCACACTACTGCATAGGTGTTCTGCCCTCATTTCACCATGTTAGTGTATCGCGGGAGTTCGCACAATCTATGACGCAACAGCCCATGATCACCTCAGAACGATTGTTGTAAGAACACAAATGAAGAGTGAAACCAGATTCTGAATCCAAAGTCGAAAGACAAAGAACCGAATACAGGCCTCCGTAGCTTTTGATTCACGGATCTGTAAAAGAAACGTCGAGAAGCAAATCAAACACGCAGGTAATCTGCGAACACTGAGGAAAAAAAGTCAACCACAAGTAACAACTTCACACCAGGAGTGCAAATACAGAAACTCGAGAAAGAGTTCACAATCAGTACAGAGAGTGTTTTCGCCAAGTTGAAACACTTTTTTCAACATGGTACAAACAAACGGCCGTTGCATATTTTCGCCTCTTTGGACCTTTGTTACGAAGCCCATTTCATTGGCTCTATATGAGAATAATTTGGTCATGATCCGTGAAAACTGTGAATTATGGCGAATTTTCAAATCATGGACACCAGCAAACGAACGGCACCGGGAAGCACTAGTTTCCCTGCGGGCATTTCTGAACAATTATTTGTAGGGAAAAGCACTGATTGAGAATCGACTCCGACCAACACAAAAACTCTTGCTACGGTACTACTCTATGTAAATTTTGTATTGGCT
>JAQGAU010004950.1:0-10856 GCA_034698045.1 Paramacrobiotus richtersi | reverse complement strand
GACAATAGTAGCCCCACACCGTCAACCGATTCATCATCGTCAGCTACAGACTCTTCCAGTCCCAGCAGCGATTCTTCTACCGATTCAACGACTAGCGGCCGCGTCATAGAAGGCGTTGCCAAACCGCCTGTGCCAGCGGCTGTGTCAGCTTTTTAATGTAGAACCTCGATTGTATGTAAACTGCTAGCGAATGGGCAGACTAACGAAACACCATAATTACACGATTTACTTGATTTACTTTTGACAGACATTCTGCAAATGTTCGCTTTTGCAGTTGTGGTTGGCTTTGTACAGTGTATGTCTACCGGTGTAGATAATTTTGTACCATTTTGTGAATAAAATCCTGAGAATTCTGTATGTTGGGTGACTTTATAGAATAAGGTACAGAAAAAAATAACAATATCTCTGCTACGAATACGAAGCTGGTATTCTGCTACATGTGGCTACACAGTTCTAAAACACCGGACAATGCGAGTGTAACCCAAACAATGTGCATTGTATTTTGCGAACGTGGTGCCGCGTCTAGGAGACCAAAACATGCGCGTGGCGGATGCATGTGGTAAATAAAAGTTTATGAAATGCATAGTTTTTGATGACCTTACGTATACATGCAAATTACCTTGTAGAATGATTCTTAACCGCCGGCACCCACCATGGTACTACCGTAACAAAAATTCGCTGGTCTGTCAGTATAGCATACGTCCGCTAGCAAATGCCTGTCCTGTTTCGGCATCTTGAACGCATTTTGAAATAACTGTCAGTACCAGTTCTTCTGTTTTAGCTGAGCTCTGAAAAAACTTGTAGAACGGGCATAATCCGACAGAAGGATATTTTGACGTTGAATTGCGCAATTTTGTGATGTAAGCGTGGTAGGAAAAAATTTCAGGATGACACCGGTTGGAAATGCAACAAGGATTGCATAATAACTTTTTGTCTGATGTATGTATCGCAAAGTATTATATCACCGAAAAGCGGTTGAAATGATGTAAACGACGGGATATATCCACATAACATCTTGATTGGGATCATACGTATCACAGTCAGGGATGCTTATGGTGTGCGAGTTTTGCCGTTGTAGTAGAATTATTTTGGTTTGTCCAGTTTGTTTGGTAACATGGGGATATCCGCAGTAGTTTATCGAATGCGTTGAATTTTAAGTTTTTTTGCTAATCAGTTTGCTTTGCAGTGTATCCCGACCTCTTGCTCCATAGGCGAATCTCAGTTAACAATTTTTTATACTTAAAAATGATCTGTCGTACAGTTTGGGGATATTGTTCCGTTTGCTTGGTAAGGTCATAATGTGTACTGACGAGTTATTGATAAGTTACATTAATTTACACATAACGACTGGACAATGATACACTTGTCTCACATTCCATTGAACGGTCATTTTTCAGACCATTTTGTGTGGCATAATTCTCCTGGTGCCTCTGTTTCATTCAGACGGTCTGGTCGAATCACGTCCGGCCAGGGATTCGCCGATTCCTCGTGTCAAACAGCCCGGGAACAAGCTGCCCAGTTCAGACCGATCCAAACGCCAGACGATCAATGAATACGGTGGCATTCGAGCTTATCAAAACAGGAAGAAGGGCAGAGGCCGCAAAGGGCGCAAGAAGCAGCAGTCTGCCGGGGAGCCCAAGTTTAAAAGCTATAGTGATGCGGTTTCCGCCTATGGTCAAAGCAAAACGCGGAGCATTCCTGCTGCACAGCCCCAGTACCAATCTGTTGGTCCGCAGCCACCGTATCAGTTGCAAGGAATTCTGTTACGACCGCCATTGAACTACAGGTATTTTAAACAGCGTCGTAGTTATAACTTGTATTCCATCCGCTTATATAAGTACAGAGTACAGATCCGTATATCGTAACCATTCGGGATCCGGCTGGGATTACAACGGTACGAGTATTCGTGCATATTGTATCGCTCTCTTAGATTGCTCAGGGGTTTTTACTGGAAAGCAAACGACTAGGTATGTGTGTACACTCTATGCTTTATGTAAATATTCATTACAGTGCTGTCCGCCCTGACCAACCGGCCGCTGCGTATCCTCCACAGAATCCATACGAAGCTCCACAGAATCCGTACCCAGGTCCACAGAATCTGTACCCAGGTCCACAGGATCTGTATCTATCTCCACAGAATTCGAATCCAGGTCCCCAGAATTTGTATCTACCTCTACAGAATTCGAATCCAGGTCCACAGAATCCGTACCCAGCTCCTCCATATCCAGTGGCGCAGTATGGCCCGTTACCGCAGTCCGGTCCACAACCGGGAGTATACGCCGTTCCTGTGCAAACAGTCCATATACCTCCACCTTACAATCCAGCTTCAAGCCAACCGCAAGACGGTTACCTAAACCACGCGCCACCGTGCGTTCACCCACCTGGGAACCATGGGCTTAATCCATATCAGCCCCCCGGTCAACCTTACTACACCGCCCCCGGAGCACAGTACGGAAATGAATATGAGACCGGCCGGGCGACCTACGAAGACTTCATATACCAAGACCCAGATGAACTGTGCTACGCGGAAGACGGCTCGACTATTCCATGTGGACCTCCAGATCAACGACCGCCTCCTGGTTCGTATCCTAATGGACCAGCTCCTGGTTCGTATTCTTATGGACCACCTATGGGGATGACCCCACCACCAGCCACGACACCGGCTCCTGGTGCTACTCCGGCTCCTACCCCAGCTCCGACTCCTGCTCCGACTCCAGCTCCGACACCGGCTCCAACGCCTGCACCGACGCCAGCTCCGACGCCAGCTCCGACTCCAGCCCCGGGCCCGGCAACCCCAGCTCCAACCCCCGGAGGCGGGTACGGCGCTGCTGCCCTTGCACCTGGATACGGCGCTGTCGCCCTGGCTTTGCCTTCCGCTCCCGCTGCATCTTTACAAGGACCCCCTGGACTGCAGCCACAGCAGTCTAGTTCTGCCGTTAGAACAGCTGGCGTTAGAACAATCTACCAGGTGCCACCTAGTGTTCGTTATGACGACATTTACAAGCAGAGGCCACCGGTAACGAATTACAGGTACGTAAGTACATCATGGCAAACTAATGCAAAAAGCCTTAGTCCTACTGTGTGCTCCATAGTTCTTACAGTGCACAAAACGTGCAACCATCAGTTTTGCCATACCAAAAAATGCCATTTGGTGACCGCTATGGCCCTCCGCCGTGCAACTGTAGCACTGGGCCTCGAAATTTCAGGTATTGCGCGCAAACGCAGTGACCGTATGCTTTAAACGCCATGTCCGAATTTAAGCCACACACCATAAGGACTGTTGTGCGGTATATTACAGTGGAAATTATCCGGATAATTCCAGACCCCATTTGGTAGTGCTACCTCCCCAGAGCGCATACCAAGGTCCGCCAGAACCGTTTCCACCATACCAAATACTTCCGGATCCGGCCCAACCTTATCCCTTTAATCCGGAACAGGGACCACCAGGATATGGACCACTTTTGCAACAATCGGGTCCTCCGCAAGGGCCTCCGCTATACGTTCAGACCTCTAATCAGCCGCAGTTGTATAGCGACAACCGTCCAAACGGGCCTCCGCCACAAGAACCAGGAAATTACGGGCCGAATCCAGGGTACCAAGGACCGACGCAAATGCAGCAACTACCGGTTGGTGCAAATCAGGTGCCACCTCAAGTGAATCCGGGCCCATACAATATTGCACCGGAACTATATCCCAATCAGATACCAACATACAACCAACAGCAATCATATCCCGGATCGCAACCGCAACCAACGCAGCCAGTGCCCGAATACCCACAACCTTATGCAGGACAGAGACCGCGGGAACAGCCATACAACGGACAGCCAAACCAACAACCGCAGCCACCAACTAAGCCCAAATATGCCATATACGGATACGGTTTGAGTAAACTCCAACCACAAAGTCCTAAGGACCTGTGTTATGCAGAAGATGGCTCGACGGTTCCTTGTGGATATCAAAGACCTCTAGCGGCCGGTTATTACCCAGGAGGTTATTACCCAGGAGCAACTACCGCGGCACCAGGCCCAACTGCCGCTACGCCTGCTACATCTGCGACATCTGCCACACCTGCAACACCTGCTACGCCTGCTCCTACCCCTGCAAATACCGAAAGCACACCTCCAGCCGAAACAACTGCCGGTGCTACCTCCCCTGTAACCGACCCATCCACAGCTGCCCCTACCGGGTCGCCACCACCGTGCATACTTACTTGTGCACAAGCGGCCGACAGCGTGGATGCAATTGTTGCCAATGGATGCAGTTGTCCAGGATTAGCTCCGAATGTGATTAAGTCGTTTTAAAATTACGTTGACACGTCTCCTGAAATTTGCCGACGAGAGATCGTCTTCTGTGTTTGCTTGAAGAAATAAAAGTTTTTTATGTGTTACGGCTCGATAATTACAGGCAAAAGATTTCGCAAACACCACAATTAAGTTTCAGTGATGTTATATCCTTATTCATTGCAGTACTACCCTTCAGAATGTCTGAACGAAGCTTCGGTGCGATTTCGATGCGCATATTTCGTCGACCGAGTGTACCACGTTCATTATTGCTACTATGTAAACGGAAGTGTATATTTTACCGGTGTCTGGGTTGTTGCGTTTTGTATTATGCTCGCTGCACGCGGCACGAATATTTTACTAACGAATAACAATAACCGTATAGACTTAGGTACGTTCTACATACGAAAACATTGTCCAGAAATCATCCGCATTAGGATCCATACGTGCCGCTTTAGCACACTGCCGGAAGATTCCTATACACTGGTAGATGAGTAATAACGTAAGGTTAACCTGTCAGTGCAATAAATCCGTTATATATTGGTCATGTTCTTTATAGTAGTGGTAAGGGAATGCGCAATGACAACTGAAAAAAAGGGATTTTTCTGACCTTTTAATACTCTATGCAAACGCAAGCCGCGAAGAAAATTTTTCTTTAGTAAATTTTTGCCATGAAACAATACAGCTGGATGTGCTACAAGTGGTCTGGTATCAGGAACGCGTTCTACAGTTTGTTCGTGTTTATGGTTCACTAGCGGTAAGACGCGCTTTTGCATTCAGTAGGTATATGTAAATCACAGCGTACCGCAACCCCGTTTCTCAAGTTGGAGATACCTTTATTAATTTTGTTTCATGGGTTTTTTCATCCACACAACTTGTTCTGTAAACAACGCACATACAACCATGCGCTAGACCAGCTTACAAAAATTTACATCAAACGAAGCGGCATCGAAGTGCCGGAGAAAAGTAATATCAGAGAAGTTTATAACTTAAAAACGTTTGCCAGCTCCGGCCGATGGAACAACACCAGAGTTCTGTTGGATCCAGGGCAGATAGTACACAACATCGGCATACACACCGGGGTACCCAGGCTCAGCGCATCCACGTCCCCAGGACACCACACCGACCAATTGATCCTGACCATCGGCACCGTCGAGAGTCAATGGGCCACCACTGTCTCCTTGGCAGCTGTCCCTTCCGTCAGCGGCCGCGCAGATCATACCGTTAACAATCTGACCGCCATACGCGCTGGGGGCGTTACACGTGGCACGGTCCACAACATGCACATTGACATTCTGCAGAATCTGGCTGGCACTGCCACCGGACGAGGTCGTACCCCAACCGGAGACGATCAGCTCGGTACCGGCCGCTGGTGTAGCCGCAGCCAGAGCGACGGCCTGGACGTGTTCACTGAAGGTGATGGGTTCCACCTGCAGGAGAGCGATATCATCGGACAGGGTGTTGGGGTTGTATGAGGCGTGGGAGATGACCCGGAGGACACGGTAGTTGTCAGCGTGGTGTTCCTGTGTAGAGGAGTCGTGCTGGCCGACGCGGATCAAGAGGTTACCCGGGGCCAAGTTAGTGCGGCCATCCATATCCTTGATGCAGTGAGCGGCCGTTAGAATGTAGTTGGCGCTGATGATGGAACCGCCACAGCCCCAGCTGGTGGACTGGAAGATACCAAAGTAGTTGACGGTGCGGCGAAGGTGGATCTGGTAGGGGTGTTCGGCCTTGTCGGCGTGGTCACCGCCCACGATTTTGTCGGGCATTGGCTTGGTGTAAGCCGCACCTGTAAAGATTACAAATTATTAGCCTATCTTTGCGAAAACCACCGACATTTTGTTTTGTATAACCAAGGGCAAATTCTTGGGAGAAGATACATAATTAGAATACCGAATATTGACTTACCGATAAAGAAAGCAGCAACGATAACGAAGATCTTCATCGTGTGTTTGGTAATTGGACAGAGAAGAAATTATTCAGGTAGAAACCAAACTTCTCGATACTTCAGACAAACTTATTCATTCCCATTTTATACTTCCTTTCGACTGCCTAATTTTAAATTTATCATCCAACAAATGATTAATCCGTTGACGATATCACCCGGAAGATAAGTTTGTTCACGTTTCTTGTCTCGTGAATGTGCGTTTCTGGAATGATGCGGTGCTTATCCGCGCACTGGCACGGTAGCCGTTTTTGTTTGGTTATCAAACTGGTACAATGCTGTTCTGGCTCAACAACCAGATAACAAATCAGGATGAATGTGCCGATGAACGTGGTGCGATGATTAGAACATTCTTCTGCTTAGATTTATCTTTGGAATGATAAATTACAGAGACGGGTTTTGCGTCGCCGGTTCAAGGTTAGGTACTCGCAATGTGATTAATGACGACACTTAATTTATTAATAATAACTATCGCAAAGACGATTATTTCTGATGGTAAATAATCCGTTCAATTTGCATAGCATATTTTCTACTTATCATATAATATTGTACTAGTACAATATTATATCATTGTTGAGCACACAGGATCTTTTGTATCAAGATCGATAGCAGGTTATGAGACCAGTTTGTAGAGAGTTGAGTCGTACTTAAAATATTTAAATTATGTGGTTTATACAGGGTTGTAATAGAAACAGCTCTTTTACAGATTCTTGCGCAAATGATTTAGGTGTAGGACGACAGTTTACGATACTGTTATGACGGACACTTATCACGACGTTTTCAGATCCCGCCATTTAAACTCGATTATTTTATTTCTTTCATTTTCTTTATTTTCTTGTTATTTTATTTATGATTTAACGTAAAACAATTCAATGTAACATGCTCCTTGTGATAATTTCATGGGAATATAAATTTTGCAGTTCATTAAATATAATCTTAATTATTACATTTGTTGTACTGTGTGTACATACGTTAATATTTAATAATACTGGTTGACTAATGCAACAAGTACAGCGCAGTAGAAAAACACCGGTGTATTACCGCAGCGGTCATCCAGAAAAACACTGTTTTGCACGACATGGACAAAATGCGCACCTTGGTATGCAAACAACAGTATTTACGATAGCAACCAGAAAAAGGAATTATACTGTCAATAGCCAGGAAATGTTATCCCTTTAGGAAAATGTTTAAACTTGACACAAAATCAGGTAAAAGTACTGCCCGGCGCAACAGTCTGATACCGCTGCGTAAAGTAGTTGGGAGAATCACGGTAGGGTTCATTTGGTGGGCCAACCGGGAAACTGGGACTGATAAAATTTAATGGCGGATTAAGATGGGGGCGTGACGGGTCGGGGGAGGAGTACACTGACAGTTTCCCATAAGAATCCGTGGAATCCTCATCGTCCACGTAGCCGCTATGGTGACCTAGATGGCAGTGCGGGCTTTTAAAATTAATCTTCTATTCTGAATGCTGTTAGGATTTTAATCACACTTTTGAAGAATTCTTTTATATTTTAAAAAGACACCTAATTAGAACCATATTAAAATGTACAGAATTTTATTTTAAATTTATTTCTGAAAACGTTATAATTTTTTAAAATTATAAATTTATAAGAACAATTTTTTTATACGAACTTTATTAGAACGATTTTGTGGTACTTGAACACACAACAATCTGGACAGTCAAAAAATTAATCATTATATCTATCATATTTATTATTTTTTCATCTTTATTATAAAAAAGAATCCGCAAAATTTTCAGTTATGTTAGAACGCTAAGAATGCACTTATGCGCACAGATGCGTGTGCATTTGTTGATTTCTTCGAAACACTTAACTATTCGCTCACTTTACTGTGGATTTAACAAGCGTTAACATCAACGTTTTTGTAGCGCTACTAGTACATTTCTGGTGTACTGTGGTTATATTTGCATAAACATTATAGTCCGTACTTCCGGAGCGCGCATCGAACGCTTGTTTGTCGCTACACGAATCGTCATCTAGAATTTCGTCATCGTCCAGATCATATTTCTTTCCGCCGGCTCGACCATGGAAATACGGATTCCACCCATTTCGGCCGGCGTCTTTTTTCAAGCGTTTTTCTTTGGCACGCCGGTTTTGAAACCATACCTAAACGAGTCGGAAATCAGTAACCAATATAAACCCTAATCAGCTGCAGAGAGCATGGGATATGCGATAATGTACACGGCACGAGATTTGTTCTAGGAAATTGGAACGTAAATATTTTTGGCGGTATTTATGCGCTATTGTAGCGTTTTTCATAATAAAACATGATAAAGCACCGATAAAGAGTGTCACGATAACCGTATGCTCTTACTTGTACGACACGCATATCCAATCCGGTATCATGACTGAGCTGTTCCCGAATATGACGAGCAGGTTTTGAGCTGGCATTGTATGCTAATTTGAGCGTTTCCAATTGTTTAGCGGAAATGGTTGTCCGCGGTCTTTTGTTCGAACTCTCGGACGAACCTGTCAATGACAAATCTGCAGTTGCATGTTTGCGTTCGATTATTCTGTACAATTTCGCTGTGCAGATAGTGTAAGAATAATACAAAATGCAATATTAATTTTGCAATAATAACGTTACATTCGCGACGTGCAAAAATAAGATACTTCGTGAATACATGGTTATAAATTATATAAACTTAAAATTATATTATATAAATTAAAATATTAAATATTAAAATTATATCAATGTGACTCTTGTCGTATATATCATTGTAGCCATGCCATACAGGGTGAATCAGCAATATGCCGACAGCTGTTTTTTTAAATTGCCTTAATTCTGCCCCCAGCAAAACACGTCGTTTCGCTGCTTCACAAAATTCTGCTATCTTTTCTCCACGTAAATCGTCTGCTTTCCCGGTGGCAGCTGTAAAAGCTTGCCACCGGCCATGTAGCATGTAAAAGTAGCCATGTATATGACAACAACAGCTACGGCAGAATACACTTCATTCTGATTATACAAATAGATGGTTATAAATTAGTTGGATTATGGTATGGTACGTTGATAGTAACTAAATGCTGCACTTGTACTGTAATCGTGCTTAAAAATATTCCATTAATTTTAGAGCTACAGAAGTACCCCAGCAAGTCTATCTGTTCCAGTAAAAACTTCCGATATTTTTTACCAGAAATTTTCCCAAAAAAATTTCGATAAGTATACACTTTCTGTTTGTATCCAGAGACCGCTAACACTTATTCTAAACTTCGGTAGTTTTTGCCAGATTAATCCATTACAACAGCTGTAAATTATCGAACGTTACTTTTTTATTTTATGAGGTTTTTTGCAT
Source organism: Paramacrobiotus richtersi (assembly GCA_034698045.1). Lineage (NCBI taxonomy): Eukaryota > Metazoa > Tardigrada > Eutardigrada > Parachela > Macrobiotidae > Paramacrobiotus > Paramacrobiotus richtersi. Next base: position 1,315 of record JAQGAU010004950.1, on the reverse strand, counting down.
ATGAAAAAGCGACACTTTTTTACTCAGCACATATGGACATTAATATGAATTACGTGCCACTAGCTAAAATGAATCCGGAACAGAATGACCCAACCATGGAAAGTGTAGTGTAAACAACACTACTTTTCAAGCTGCCTCTAATATGTACAAGTGCATTAAATCCAGGCCTTGTGCGTGTGATCTGTTATACCTTTTGATTTGGAGCTATCATAGTCATTCTTGCACACAACCTTCTTGTTCTCCATCAAGTAAAACTCCTCGCCGGTGGCGAAATTCTTGGTACACACATAGCAAACAAAACACTCCACATGGTAGGCGTATTCCCCTGCGTGCCGTACCAGATCATCGGGCGCGATGCCCTGCTCACAGCTGGCACATTTGGTTCCGTAGGCCCTGTATCCGGTGGGAAAAAAGGTCAAGCACTGTGTTTTATTCTCAATGACGCGCGTTGTGTGTGCTTACTTGAAAAAGTCATTTTTACACAGGATCTTCCCGTCGCGGTTGTAGCATTTGCTGGAGAGACGCTGGTGACATACGGTACATACCAGGCAGTCGGCGTGCCATTTCCACTCGAGGATCTGCCAAATGTACCGGTCGAAGATGGGCTCTTGGCAGCCGTGGCAGTAAGCTATACATTCTAAAAAATATAGGAGTGTCGATTGCATTCATCTTGTATATCCGTATATACAGACGTATGCTGAATGAACAGCAATATTATTATTAATTAGTCATTTTTTATGAAAGCAACATGCGATTAAATACCTTAATAATACATATAATTATTTCATACACAGTCTAGGCAATTAGTAAACATATGCGCAAGTAAACAGTGCGTAATATATACTGAGTGAAAATGCAATTTTTATTGCCCTTATGACATGGTAACTAGCGACTTCGCTTAATTTCTTGATTTTTTGATTCCAAGTCGGTTCGTTTCTTAACTGTTATTTAATTTGTACCATCGATTCTCTGCCGTTAATAATTGCTTATTACCACTGATTTTTACTTTTAAATACGACCGTTTGATATTTCGAGCAATCGACAAATGCTGTCTGCGGCAAAGTAAAACTTCAACTCCCTATTTTTTTCGCCTACTTTTTGCGGCTAGGACGAAAACAGAAATGCGTGTCCTTATAATTAATGACCATCGCAGCAAACACCACCATTTAAACCGAAAATTTTTATGGGATAAAGCATTATTTTTGCATCCGGTATGGAAAAAGTACGGGCAATACAGCGAACGATCATTCCATTAACCCGTTTGATCAATGGGGATCAATCGTGGCGAATCGGGGAGGCAGAGACAACGAGCAGT
>JAQGAU010004949.1:0-10856 GCA_034698045.1 Paramacrobiotus richtersi | reverse complement strand
ATGTCCACAGCGCACTGGACAAACAGGAACAGGCAGCTGTATATTTAATGTCCACAGCGCACTGGACAAACAGGAACCAGGAACAGGCAGCTGTATATTTGAAATCTACACAGCGCACTGGACATGAAATAGGAACTCTGGAACATGCAGTCCGAAACTTCACAACGTACCGCGTCTGATCGTAACAACAACCCAATCTAGCGCTGCACAACACAGCTCCGTACCGTACCAATAACCGAGTCTGCACTACACAACATTGCTTCTCACTGTACTAAGAACCCAACCCGCAGTGCACAATGATGGTTCTGACAGAGTTCTTCAAACTGAACAAAATTTTAACGCTTGCGTTGATATGAAACAAACAAAGCCACAGTCAAGCGAGCAGAATGTAATGAGAGTTAGTGGTGATTATATTAGGCGCATCTACATAAGGACAGCTTAACTGTGGCAGTACTGCGCCATTGAACCAGGAGAATAAAATTTATGTTCAGGATAGTAGTCATCTAACAAGACATCTGTAGATACAACGTAACACAGAGCGAAGGATCGGTCATGCTGTTGGCCACTTATCAAAAGTTTGTTACTTCAATTAAAAGAACATTTTCAAGAACACATTATCAAAAGAACATTTTTGTTAACGAATATTTTGTTAGCGAATGACGAGCGACAGCAGTCGGCTTACCTGGCTATGACCTGGCAGTGCTGCTTTTCTACGCACGTCCATATCCAGGAAGCCCTGTGCTTGGGCAGCTGCTTCATCCTGGGCGCATTTCGTTTCGCACATCGTTTTTGCCCAGTTTTCAATGGTCCGTGGAGAAAATGCATTGGATTAGAGGGATCATAAACAACGAAGATTCAGCTAACAAGCAGTCCAAATACAGTAATATCCATCAGTTCGATGCTCTTTAAGACCTCTACTGCGTCAGGTTCGTTGTACCGTATCGCTCCGGACCACGCTGAAACAGAAATGGCGCCAACAATTCCAAATACAGACTACTTCAGCAGTTGTAAAGGATACGCATGATATACCGTTGCATAATGAGAAAATACCAGGAAACTGCAAGCGACTTTCAGCAATCATATCCGCAACGGGCGTGATCACTGACCTTTGTTGCCCAGATTATGCGATACCTGAATTCCGCGCGCCGACAGAAGGGACTTTCCAAAACGTCCCGGGGACAGAACGTCCCGCGACATCCGGTTCCGTGGACAAAAACGTTCTGGGACATATAGTCCTAAAGGAAAATACGTCCCGCGACTTCCGGTCCTGTAGACAAAATGTCCAGAGGACGAATAGGACTACGGAGAAAAACGTTACTTGTGACTCGGGTTTATAGTACTGTTTGCTCGATTTCCCGAACGAGAATCATAGAATAATATGGCCAAATTTTCCGCAATTTGAATAACAGAAGCGTTTCATTCAGGATCACGATTCCAGACTCCAGTTACACATACTAGAATGTCTAAGGTTTACCCCAGTGCTCGAAATTGTACAAAGCTGCACTGCCTTTAAAACATCCGGACTGAATAAACCAAACAAAAAGTGATGTTACGATTCCTTCAGCAAAGTTTAGCAGCATAATGATAAATTCTATCGTCCACATAATTATGTGGACGGGTCGTAACATTCCGCCGCAAAGTACTGTCCCAAAAACGTGAAACATACCACTCCATATAACAACTGTCCAGTTGTATTAATGCAGACACTTAAAAATCAAATATGGCACTCCATATGGATCGTACGACTATTCGACAGAATTCACCAACGGAAATTGAAGATGAGTGGTTTATTGCCGCGAATCTTGAGAGCCTTATAGAGGGTAATCCGGCTCAGTTTACTCGGTACTATAGCCGGCAGGTCCTCCGCTGTCCACTGCTTGTAACGCAGCTGATTATTAGCGCGTGGATCTGCGCTCTGGTACCCGCTCAGGACCTGTAAAGAAAGCACTTTTCCAACGGATCGCTGAGGAACATGGTTTACTTTAAGGGACGCACAGATATGATCGGACTGCAGCCAATACGCGGATCAGGCGTAATTGGGGTCAAATTGTGTAAGTCTGAAGTGAATTGTAAGAGCCGTCTCTTTTACCTGCAGCAGTTGCTTAATTAAAATGTCATCGGCTCCCTGGACCAGTTGCAGCCAATGACCCAAGTCCGCAGTGCTCAACTGCGGCAGACTGTCCTCCATCATGCTCCACATGTCTTCTACGGATAACTCGCTAACGATTCTTCCTTTTGAAATATAGACGGTGACTGGTGTCGCCACTGTTAACGCAACATCTCGGTGCAGCATCACAAGCTGCAAATTAAGAAGGCAAATCAGCGCACGTCAAGTACAACGCATATCTATCCTGGGAAAACGGGCAATTTCGTGTCCATCATGCAAGCATCAAGCAGCATGAATGGGTTTCGAGGTAAAGTACAGGACTGGGGAACAGTACATATATTGCTAAAAGACGGCACAACTTATGAACTGTTATAGTAACTTTTCCGTACTTCTTATTCCAGCAGTTCCACAGTGACATTTTTCAGCACCAGACTGTGACAAACGGAGGCGAAGCTGTTCAGCTCCTCGCGGATGTGGTTGATAAAGCAGCTGAAATGGAGATCTTGCTTGGGCACTGGTCTTTTCCAGTTCCACGGGACATTGACCAGAACTACGCTCTCCAACTGGGATAACTGATGTTCCTGCAAAATAAGCAAAAATATTATAACCTTCACTTTTTAAAGTGTTCGGACTACCGTCAGTCGTGCTCCTGTAGATCTGTGCTGCCCATATGTAAATCTGGCATATGTAAACTTTGTAAGTTTCCGATAGGTGCTTACTTGCCAGCCAGACAGTTAGCGTAGTTAGTAATTACCATCATATAACTGGTTAGACATCCCTAAAATTAGACAAGTCTATTCACCTGCATAATGCAGCGAAACAAGCGTCCGCTGCACAATAGGGGCTGATAATCGTCATCCAGGTAGCTGTAGACGTCATTCGACTGCCTAGTCGTATAGCTGGTGTTGATGATGATCTTTGTTCGTCCAGTCCATTGCTTGCACAGACTCTTAATACGAATGACAGTCTGTCCCCTTTGACCTTCAGGCACACCGACACGCAGAGTGCGGGTCACAGGAAACGCGGTCAAGATGTCGTTCCACTTGGAGCATACCACGCGCAGTCTAACTTGCTCCAAACCGTCCAAATACGTGAAGACCTCGGCTAGCAGCTCCATTGGAAGATAGTTACTGATGGGTTGTGGCTCCATTGTTTCGAATGTATCCAACGTGGACATCGTAGCCGTATCAGGATTTTCCTGTCGTTTGCGCTTGCCGCCCAAGTATCCTCCACGCTTCACCCCCAGCATGCGTAGAAGCGTTTCACCCTAAGACGCAGAATCACTGGACCATCACTGATTTTAGCGTTACTGACGAACATTTTAGTCTGCAGTTTTAAGACACTTTTAAACGTCTTCATTCGATTGGAAAAAGAGTGATTTATTACCCCCAGCTGTCGATCAAAGGTCCGGTAATCCATAGCGAAGCGATCAGCACCCTTCACAATATGGAGAAGCCTGCCATCAATGTGAGTTGCCAGGATTTTACTTCCAGAATTACTCGAGTTAAAGCAGTCTACGAGATGTTGATCAGCAGGCGAAGTCTTGTAAAGACCAGGTGATGGAGTTCCACTGGAAATCCAGCGGGGCAGCGTTACGTGTTCTTTGACGAGATCCGTTTTTCTTACCAAGAACCTAATCGCTTGTTCTGGGTGTTCCTGAATACGATTTGCTGGAAGCACTTCCATCGTCGTGCCTTCCGGTGTTGTCACCAGCACCAGACCAAAAGACCCATGGCAGCCGACTTCTCCAGCCAGAAAGGTTCCAGGATACCACTTGGCGGGCTCTGTCAACTGTAGTCGCATCAACGCATCCACTGGCATCCTTTCTGTCACCTGAACCGGATGAAATTCAGGATAGAAGCAGTAAATCTGGCCGAATGGTACCATCCGAGGCGTTTCGCATCCGAGATCATCCACTATCAAGCCTTCTTCAGCGCAGTCGATTACTCGTCCATGATACAGGAGTCCGTCGGCGCCACGAATATCAACGCTATTCCAGGGACGATGGATAGTCGAGGAAGGCATTTTCGAAATGTACAGAATGCCGCATTTGGTTTACACAACCGATTAGGAGAATGCTAACTGGAACTCAGAGACTCGAGCAGAAATTATGCCACAGAACTGAGAACTCATAAAAACTGCGCGACTACATCAGTCTACATGGCCATGCGCAAGCCAATCGACGACGATTAATCGCAACTGACTCGCTCCTTCGGGTGCAACTTACTTGTATGCCTGTAGACCAGTAAATCGTATCGCGTTTTGTAACATTCCCCGAGCTTCCATTCTGGCGACAGGAACAAATAAACAAAATAAAGAGCTCATATCACTAAATTAATCTGTTGAGTTTATTCTTTATTCTTCTCACTGTTTCGGGATTTCGGTCTGTAAATGAACGTTTCCCATAGTTTTTACAAAAAAGAATTGTTTCTCAGAGAAACTTTCTCAGAGAAACTTTCTCTGGGATTTCACCAGCAGAGAATAATATTCATTCATCCAATGACAGCCAAACTGAGTCAAACAAGGCGTACCAAGGCCAAAACTAACGCTCACAACACGCTACAAACGCCGGCGTAATATTTGCTTCTCGTGAGAACTTTGTTTACTCTTGTGAGCACACCCCATGTCTGTCGAAACCTCCCGCGGGTGCGCAGAATAATGGTATCAATGCTGTCTTTCATTTTAATGTTCTGCACCAATAGAGCGAATCATCCCAGAGTATCGCAAGCTGGTTACGGTAATCCGCCTAATTCTCCAAAAAGATTTGTTGAATATGCTGTACACATTTCTCAGTGACCCAGCCGAGGACGCGCAATCAGCTCATTAAAACTGATTCCTTTCTCCGCTACAACAACGCCACTTTATTCCTCTGGGGCACATTTCGTCCAGCACGGTTTAATGATCACAAATGGTACTGGTACAACAACAGCTGCGCATAAAACGGCAGCAAAAGAAGATGCAGAAATTAATAGGCAAGGAAATCATAAAAGTACGTAATCATCAACATATCCGATAATTACATAAGGTTATCTTGTAACAATAGGCAGCATCATACCAAAGCTAACCTTTCCGATCTGCACGCCAATCACCGGCAGATTTCACCAATCCACGACGAATACGAGATTCTCGGAGGAGCAAGCCTTGAGTAAGCTGTACAGCGTAATGCGGTTTAGCTTTGTCAAATCCAAATCAACCAGATTCTCGCGTGACCACTCTCTGTCACCGAACGGATTGTCGTTACGCGGATCGGCACTCTGGCATCCGTTGAGGATCTGTTGAAACAGAAAAAATCACCAGCAGATCAGCAATTATGTAAAGCTTTAACATGCTTTCACATAACGCAGATCACCTACGAAGTTTATGTAACATAATTTTGTGTGGTTAAAATATTCGTACCTCTACCAATCGTCGAGGTAAGTCACCATCCCAGCTGTCAGCAATCGCTTTCTTCCAACGATCCACATCCGCACCGGTTAACTGTGGCAGACGGCTGTCCACCCGATCCCACAAGTTCTCCACAGATAATTCCTCCTCAATTCTTCCATTAGTAATACGAAGAACTGCAGATGTCTCCAGTAGCTGAGAAGCGCTCCGGGCGGACAACACTGACTGGTGCTAAACCGTAGACAAGAACAGACATTGGAGTCTGGTATGATCAGGGTTCAGTTTTGAACTCTGGTCTGTCAACACAGCCAGACTTTACGAGGGAAATACGCGCATACCCGAATACAAGTAACTTATATCAGTAGTTTGGCACCCTTTTCCCACAAATTGGCGACTAAATGCGCGGAAGATATGTAAAATGCGATTTCTTACCATAGATCCCGACAGCGCCACAGTGACATCCTTCAGCACCAGACTGCGACAGACGGATGCGAACAAGTTCAGTTCCTGACAAATGTGGCGGAGAAAGTTGCCGAAACCGCCACTTGGCCCGAAAAGTGACGTCCACGACGACCACTCCCATGAGATGTCGGCCAGTATCAGTGTCTCCAGACGGGATAGCTGATGTTCCTGAAAAGGCAATTTACAGTACTAATTCATATACATATACATATTCTAACATCCTAACAATTTCATCCCGAGAAGCAAAACTTCCGTTCCTGCTTATTCATACACAAGATTCTACCTGCTAAAGCGGAAAATTTTTCCGCAGTTGAACAATCGCTACTACCCGGCTTACTTGCATAATCAGGCGAAACAGCCGCCCACTGCACATCAGCGAACCGTGACAACCTCTTTCCTCCCGGCGAATGCGCAGGTTGTCCAAATTCGTATTAACGATCATCTTAGTCTGGGTGGTCCAGCGTTTGAGGAGACAGACGGGGGAAACGATACTGCATTGCTCCTCAGGCAAACGGAGAATGCGGATAAGAGGATACGTGTTCATGATATTATTCCACCTGCCGCATACCCGGCGTAGCTTGACTTGCACCGCACCATCGAGGCAACTGAAAATTTCAGCCAGCATGTCTTCTGCCAGAGTATGATTAATCGGCGTTGAGTCCTTGGTAGTGTCAGCATCATCCAGAACTTTCATCAACTGTGCACGAAAAGATAAATTCCGCTTCAAGATGGAAGTGGAGAATAAATCCCTAGAAGCGATTAATAAATCCTGCCACTGAATCGCGTATGATACAGCTTCGCTGTAGACCTTTTTCCCAGCCGGATCTTCTCCGTCACTGGACCGTTTCAGTGGTGTCAGATTTTCGGTTCGAAGAGCGCTAGGATTCATTCCGAGCATACGCAAAAGTTGCCCTCTCTAAGAAACACACAAAACGGATATCAGCACGTCCGAGTTTAACAACCCCACTTGTATTGAATAACTTAAAATAGCAAACAATGCTCTGAGTCTGTCAGTCTGATCTAAATCACATTAAAGTGCTTAAACGAATAATCGAGCGATTAAATCATGATTAATTCTAATAACTTAACAATATTAAGTTAATATTATTCTAAACAGTTACTTACTATTTTTATACTATTAATAAGAACAATTAATTATCAGTCAATTAACTATTGATACTGATTTAAGCAAATCACAGTCGGATACAGATTTCCATTAAATACCATAATATCATCTCAGCCCAGAAACCTTTTAGATTCAGCTTACAAAATTTACCTTAACTTCTGGATAGTGGACGCGATATTCTCGATCAAAATTCCAGCGGTATCGATCAGTGACTTTCAAAACATGCAGAACACCACCATCAATATGCGTTGCCATCATCCGTTCCCCCGAACAGTTCTCATTAAAACTATCCACCAAATGTTGATTAACTGGAGCAGTTTTGTAACGCCCCGGAGACGGAGACCCACTGGAAGTCCCACTCGGGAGTGGGACTTCTTCCTTGGCATACTGGCCCTTTTTCAGCAAGAACTGAGGAAGATTGTCAATTTGTCGGATATGCTCAACAGGAACAATCTCCACTAGAGATCCCGTAGGCGTTCTGGTGCGAACAACGCCAAAGGAACGACGACCACTGAAATGTCCCATTAGCAGTATTCCAGGATACCATTTCGCTGGCTCCTGGGAGCTGAGGCGAATCAGAGCATCAACAGGCAAATCGTGGCTCCGGGAGATAGCAAGACGGTTTGTGTGCAAATCCACCCTGCTGTGGTAAATGTTCCCGAATGGCACCCGCTGAGGAGCAGTTCCACACATGAAATCCACCATCAAACCTTCTGAAACGCAGTCAATAGCGCGGCCCAGATGGAGCAATCCATCAGCTCCTCGAACATCAACGCTATTCCAGTTCAAATTTTTAGCACAGTGGGACATTTTAGCACGATTTCCAATGGCAAAAAAGGGGCAACAAAGTACGTAAACCTTCGAGAATCGATGAACACGGCTTATTTGAATTTATTTCGATAATTCGTAGTCACGACGTAACCGTAACACTGCCTGCTTGCTATATTTGTTGTCCTGATTCCTGACTGCCACCCTGTGAGCGGCTGTCTTGACTGCCACCCGTGGGCTTGTGCAGAAGTATCGAAGATGCGCGTTGCGCATCCACTTTTGCACATTTTGTTCAAAAAAATATACGTTATGTGCGAGTTGCGAGTCTCGCGATGATTGTTATAAGCCTGGAGCCTGGAACCACTGGCCTTCGAAACCTTTGGACCGTGGGGACCGGAAGCACACCGCCTGCTGCCCATTCTGGCCAAGAAAATCCGCCAGGAAACAAGCGAAAAGCGATCGAAAGAGTTCATTTACCAACGTATTATGTAGTGTAGAATTGCAACGTGCCAATGCGACGGCCAATTTGGGCACCGCACCGCCTTCAGCTAATTTGGACGACGTTTTTTCAGTGATTCGGCCCCGACAGGGGCCAATAGTTAACTGGTTTCATTTCTTATACGCTCTCGTAATTTCACGTCATGTATGGTGTATAAAGTTGTTTTCAATAAAAATCATTGTAGCCTGGAAGCACATTGCGCCGCTTTTGCACAAACACCCATCCTCGTTCTGTCGTCGCTTAATGTATTTTACCACATTTTTAAGCATACCTCCGAAAGAAAAATTAATTATAATTATTAAATATAGATAGTCATGACAGTACACCTATTTAAATACCTTCACACAACGGTTACTAACTCTCAATCAACGGTCACTTGTTCGTTGGCACCTGCAATCCCAAAGCAAGACAAAAAAGCTGAATCGAAAAATTGTTATAGAACTCAAATTATTCATATAAGTGACTGCAGAATCAACCACAGTTACAGAGCGTTAGCTGTATGCAGTGAGTACTTTTTATTTACAGAATAAGCCAAAACTGGCTATTTTGCGAGAGCGAAAATATACATTCGTGCATATTTTAGATGAACATATTCGAGCATATACGAATAGGATGTATTCGTGCATATACAGCTCAAAGATCGCATATAATGATTTATATATACATCTCTGTCCGGTACTCACATCAGTGATTCTTTTCCCTATTCAATAATGCGCTTGAATCAAGAGAAGAAAAAAGAATTGCTGAAATCCTGACGGCCAACGTTTTCTGTGCGCACTCAAAACCGGTAATCGTCAACATAATGTCAGGATCCGTATCGGCCACGTAAACTGTATCTATTCTGCTGTTGTATTAAAAATATTTTGATATATAACGCGTGATTAACCGTGCGCTTATTGTTAGACATTTCCGCGACTAGATCTACACAAAAACGTACAAACTGTGGTGTCAGATGGGTGACTAACTGCAATAACGTTCCAAAGGTCAGGAGCGGGGATTGTTGTAGGCGAAACACGAAGCCACAGCTTATGATACGGTCAGTTCGGTGCAGTTTTGATTGTTTATAACGACCTCCGTAAAAGCGTCTGTCATGGTTGTTTACAGTAGACGTGTTTGTGTAATATGACGGTATGCTGGTCACAATCGCGATGTAGATATGTCTATGTGCGGGTGAATGTTTGTGGAAAAGTGGTCAAGCGGTGTTCTCCTTACCTTATCTCATCTTAACGCTTTTTACCATATTACCTGTATACAAATGCCCATCTGGTTAGAAAGCATGCGGTCCATATTGCAGTTGTTTTATTCAGGGTGAGATTGCGTGGAAAGCTCTATAAATATCAAATCTGTACCGTAATTGCCTAACTGTCAGTCAGGCTGGACCAGTTCAGCACTAGTGTTCACTTGATCCAGTCCAGCTAACGGTTTCGTCTTGTAGGCTCTAATGCCAAAATACCCAGGAAATCTTTAATACCCCCAAAAAAGTGATAAAACAACAGCCTGTCGCCAACGCCCGAAATGTGTTACACAAATAACCACGAGTTAACAACTTAACCGAAGTCTAACGTTATCGCGTTGTAAGCTGAAATTCACACAACTAAGCTCATAAAAGATTAAGGAACAAGTGTCTGCAGCATATCCCGGATCTGTCCAAAGCAGCTATTTTTAAAATACGAAGATTCAGAAATTCAGAGTAAACCATTTCCGCAAGAAAGCAAAGAATAGCGCAGTGTAGCCAAACCTATCCACACATTAAACCAAAGTTAATCAAATCAAGCTGGTAAAAGGTAACACAAAAACAAAGCATTTCCGGATCCTCGTAGTACACGATCTTCCCCGTCTGCAGCACTCAGAAATTAAGGACAAGAATCAGCTTCTCATAGCAGCACGTCTTGACCAGACTGTGCGCAGCAATGCGGCTCAACTTCTTCAGATCCACCTTAGCCAGATCTTTACGCGTCCACTTCTTGCCACGGAACTTGCTGGTGACGCGTGGATCAGCGCTCTGACGCTCATTCAGGATCTGCGGAAATAAACAACCACTGAAAGACACACAAAGTATTCTGCCAACTTGAAACAGACAGAGTAAAGTTCCTGATATTTGCACACCAGGTACAACGCAGCATGAAATATTCATAATTTCATTCGTATAACAATATTGTCAATATTTATTTTGTTGTTGTTTTACCATGTTGGTTTACCTGGCTACACGAGTACCGCGACAAACCTCCCCTTTTACGAGCACGGTCTAACGAAAAATATCAGCACATGAAAAAGCGGACTAGCTGTCGATCACAGTACGTAATCTGCTGACCAGGCCTAGTTTAACACAAGATTCATAAAAACCGACTGATGATTTTAGACATATAGATAGTATTGCTGCATAATGAATCTTGACAGCTAACGAATGCCAGAACCCTCTTTACCTCAACCAGTTGACCAAGCAATTTGTCATCCGAATTATCACTCATCCGCTCCGTCCAACAGGCCACATCCTCCTGGCTCAACGGCGG
>JAQGAU010004948.1:0-10858 GCA_034698045.1 Paramacrobiotus richtersi | reverse complement strand
TTGGCAATGCAGCGATCCCGCGTTTTACAGTGGAATTGTCCCAGGTCGCAAGATGTTCGATCTGTAAACAAAGTAATCGCAAAGTGCATTTTTTTGCCAGTATTATGATAATATGATTATGTTAGGCCCAAGTACTGAGATAGATAATATCTTACTGCATCCACGTTCATCCGAACTGTCCCTAGAGCAGACAAACAGGTTAACTTACTTCTTGATTGGATTCCAGTCGGAAACATTCATTTGGCGGCCGATCTTCTGCATTAACTCTAACGAACAACTCGTAAAACATCAAACTTACCGACAATCATTTGCGCCATCGCAACGTTTCTCGATTGGAATGCAAAGCTGCGTACTGGCGCAGCTGAAATCATCCGAGAGACACTGCCGGTAAGCTGCAGGTAAAAAAACCGTTTTCTACCATTTCGCGGTTCACACTGAATCATCCAACAGCACAACTATTATAGCTAATATCTAACAAACTTAATTCAATTAGGTAGCCAGAGACGAATTCTAACAAATCATGCTAGCTTTATTAAATCTGGAAAAATCATGTAAAGTCTATTACAACAATGACGACAATCTACAAGTAAACCCCGAAAACAATTGTTCAGATTGTCTGTTTAATGTACAGCAGCCTTGCTCGTCCGATCCATCTTTACAGTCTGTTTGCTCGTCACACTGCCATTGCCGAGGTATACAGTAAGATGTATTCCAGGCATATGTTTTACAAGAGAACTCGTTTGAGCCGCATGTTGGTGGAACTAGAAACATGTAACAAAGCAGCAAATCAGCAAATAAGATGGTCTTGCTATCTGAAAGCGAGAAATGTGAAAACGAGGCCATACGGCAGTTTTGTTGTTCATCTTCTCCTTGCGAACAATCGGCATAATAATCGCATTTCCAGTTTTCCGGGATGCACTGTCCGTTTGAACAGCGGAAATACTTATCCGGACATGGCTGCGAATCTGCTTAGTAAACGTAAAATGTGTTTGTTTTAAGGGTATCATGATGGCACACCGCAAAAGTGATTCAGACGGGAGGAGCTCTTTTTCTCTTTGACCAACATGTACGACTCTTACCGCAGTGTGCTTCGTCGGAACCGTCCGCACAGTCTTTTTCTCCATCACACGCGAAATACACAGGAACACAGTCTCCTCTGGTAGCACATTTGAATACTGGCGAACTATATAGACATTCTCCTGCAAACGTCCAATGTTTTTTTGCAGAAAGCGGTTTGCTAGGGAATTAGTATGGTTATATCCGGTTTTGTTTACAAAATTACTACTTGTATAGCAAGAAATTGTTTAGCGGGAATCTTGCTCCCGAGTGTCGATATGTGTCTGTGGTCCCGCCATTTTCGAACAGTATGTACCAGTTTATTTATGCAGAAACAGCAACTGCCGTTGCCCGTCACCAGTATACGGTTAGGACAGTTTTCTACTCACGTGGCGGGGATTGTGCGTCCAAGAGGAGGAACCGGTCCACCGAAGAAGAGGTCCACCGAACCAAGATTATGAATGATATTAGTAGGATACGCATGTCTGGGAGCCCAGCTAACGATGATTACGCTTGAGAATCAAAAATCGCTCTTGAGGCGGCAAATAGGTTCAGACACGTCAGAAACCTGGAGATGCAAAATCATGGGAAGAAGAGGCATTGGAGTCGCGTATCAGAGAACATCACTAACGAACTAAATGCAGGGGGCAACTAGCCTGCAGCGCGCCCAGAGAAAAATCCGTGTGCAAGTAATACGGGATAAACAAATGCACAGTGGTATGCGCACCAAGCAATGTCCCGCTTGCTCAATTTGTGTATAAGTGAAAATATGCAAGAACTGTTAGTTGCAGACATACTTACCTGTGACTTTCACAGTCGGAGAGGTACATTTAGCTGCACTATTATTGCTTCTGCGTTCCAGACTAAATAAACCAAATAAATATAACGCGCACCTGCTGGTAATCTTGCACCTGTTGTTGTCGGGCTAGATATAAAAATTAGCCAGAAGCTTCTTAGCAAGATGTACATCCGTATAGACGGGCTGCCGGTGGCGGTGATGATTCATACTGAATCATACAATGGCATAGTGGCACATTGACCGTGTCGAATGACGACACTGTAGTGCCAAAAAGAAATCGATGAATTACTGCCAGTTTCAGAAGCATATTATATAACTACTTTACAACACATGCATCTGTATCGGACGTTTGTGTTTCATATTCGACAGAAGCGAAGCGAAGGGGCACCCCGACTTTTCGTACCCGGGAAAATTCGTACTGGCTAATTCGTACCAGCTTTTCGTACCCGAGAAAATTCGTACTGGCCGATTCGTACCAGCTTTTCGTACCCGAGAAAATTCGTACTGGCTAATTCGTACCAGCTTTTCGTACCCAAGAAAATTCGTACTGGTTGATTCGCAACGATTTTAATTGCGGGAGAAATTTTGAACCAATTCCTGACGGATAAAACTGACAAAAAGCAACTGATATCAAGCTTGAACAACAGCGCGCACACGAGGACTATAAGAAAGATGAAACCGCTGTACTTCTGATAATCGCGGTCAAAAAAGAATATTCGGCTACGTATATTATGCATAACGGACAGAAATATCAGGCTCAAAAACAACGCAATAAACCAGAAGTCATTTTGTTCAAATACGGATTTCCAAGTTAAGTGCCACACCTCGCAGGAATTCCAGCTTTCGATCGACAGAGTAACGGTTGACCAATGTCTGCAGGCGCTCATTCAGCTGCACATACTTTCGTTTCGGCTTCGTAGCAGCCTCGCCGGCCAGCAGTCTTGTCAATGCAACTTCTTGCAACCGTTGTTCCTCCAACAACTTTTGTGCAAACTTATAGATGACTGGATGACTACACCGTATGCTTGTTGCAAAAGCTAGGTGCCACGCCTCCAAACGATTGGTCGTGCGCTGCAGACCGGACACGACCCTCTCCAGACAGTTCCAAAAAGAAATCTCGTACTGGCCAGGAATACGCATGGAAGTTCCACTTTGAAAGGTCACAAGGTTGCCAAGGCACGTTTCTATGAAGTACTGTGCTAGCGGATCATCACGAGCAATAGTGAAACCGTCGCTGTCCATTAGTTCATTCCACGCAGCATAAACGTGTTTACTGGGCAGAAAAGCTAGCGCAAGTATCATCTTACAATGGAGACTGAATTGCGAGTCCAGTCTGGTGTATTCCGCGGCAAGCCCTAGTTGCATGTGACGATACACCGCTTGCCCGAAGTGGAAAGTGCAACCTATGAAACATTGAAACATGCAGACTACTGTACAGATTGCAAGGAAGTTCACTTGCACACTGTGTTAAGTCGGCTTTGTTTAAAGCGCTTATCGTCTGCATACGCCTACGTAGGGAGCGTCCCGTACACCACATCGCTCACTAAACTTCGATAATCGAGTTGTTTTACAGTATTTAGCATAACTTACAGTAACACTTTGTATCTATACGTATAAACTGCCTAGAACAGTGGTTTACCTTGCACTTTTGCTCCAATAAACACCAGTTGAAAGGCGTTGATGACAGCCTTTTCAAAGTCCAGTATCATTAGCTGCGGACCAATCCGAGTGCGAACTGCCGTGGTGACCAAGTGACGACGGATAATTGCAAACATCCTTTCGTACGTTCGTTGTGTCTTGTCGTGCAGCAGCGCATATGCGACAGGAATTACTGTACCATACATTTCCACATGTATGGTATACAGCTGCGTAAACATAGGCGGCGACACTTTAAAGGTTCCATCACCTAGCCAAGTATCCGCATTCGCCAAAAGGCTCAGGCTTTCCTTGGTACAGAATATGATCATTCTTTCTGGGTCCGCCTTTCCAGTATCTTCAAGAAGAAACTTCTCGCCATTCATTGATTCCAAAAACGCCTGCATGTCAATGTCACTTAACGTTTGCGGTGTCGCTAGCGGCAACCCGCCTAAGTTTCGCTGCCGCTCGATTGTCTTCTGGCATGAACGATAGTTCGGCAGAACGGCAATAGCCTGCATTCCAAGACCCAGCGTCGCCTTTTTGTAGAGCTCACGGGGTGGGTCAAGGCATTCAGCCGCTTTCCGTTTCATGTCCAGAGTGGCATGCCGTTTCTGCACGGCAAAGGCTTCTGCTGGATGATTATGGGGATTCGACGAAGGCTCCTCTATCTCTTTGGTAACAGCGTTGACCTTTAACAGGCCATGGCAGGAACGGTCTCTACATGTCCATGTCTGAACATTCCCGGCTACTTTTTTCAACGTGTACATATGATTCTGGAATACTGCCAGATCTTTCCCTCTGTTAGTTTTCGAAAGTGAAAGTTCGTCCATAGCATACAGATCAGAAGTATCGAAAATAAAGAGTAACAGGATCACACAACGGTAAAAAATACTACAAAACCACGAAAACGTTTGGCAGTTTCAGAACTTATCGTGAAAATGCGTTGAAAGAGGCTCGATTAAAATGCAACCGCCTCAACGTAAAAAAAGAATGCGCCGCCATGTTCAGTCCGCTTTAACGGATATCACAATAGCTTGATATCCCTCCGAACGCCCCCATTATATGAACTCATGCCGTTGCGATCCTCACAACCAGTATCTTTTCGCATGGTGGCTCTTTTCGTTAACACCTTAGTCAAGTCATCGTGCAGGATAACAGCTCGTTATTGGAAGACCTTTACTGAGCAGTTATGTAATTCGGTGGCTAAAATTAAAACAATGCTGGCGGAGTGCGGATAGATGAATTAACCGCACAAGGAAGTTCACAGGTTGCAACAACAAAATGGCCTGTAATCACGGCACGTAATCACTATGTTATGAAACACCACGGCAGCAAACGGTAAGTCAATGAATGCAATGGCGTTGGAAGGTAGGTTAAAAACGTTTTCGCTTGGAAATACCATATGTCGTCGTGTACCAAGAGTCGCGGTACGAACTTTCACAGTACGAAATCTTATGGTACGAAAAGTCGCTGTCGCTGCATGTATTTGATTATGGTGAAAAAGCGCTCACGGTAAGACCCCGCGGCGTCCGGTTTAGTTAAGAAATTACTGCATTCATTCTGCAGGGATGGTAAGGGCTGTCGAGATAAGACCTGACGCGCACGGGTTTAGACATGCCAAAATTGACGTTTTATTACATTTTGTGATCTGCTCTTCCTGTTTCAGTTGCAGGTGGCGCTGTTAGTTCGCTTACGTTGTTTTCGTAGAAGCTGTTTCCAGACTCGGCTGTTTCTTGAATACACTTTATTGTTGGATCACATCCTACCGGACAGTTTTTAAAGAGACATACCCAGGCTAGAAAAATATTAATATTATGTGATGTTCAACTCCCAGTTAGTGTAATATAACGTTTACGGGTAGATGTCCCGTTAAGTAGCTAGTGGGTTCACTGGGTTGCCTGCACGGCGCTTACCACAATTTTATGCAAGGTGACTGAAAGACTTATGCATAATGGAGAATTACGATTGATTACGAACGAAGGTAAATCCAACCGAACCCGACGAGAGAAGGCGATCGACGGAAAGGCTTTTCATTCGGGCATCGACTGGCGATTATTGATCTGCTACATCGAGATTTCCGTCCCTCTTGGACAGCATAATTTCTCAACCGACATTCCACTCGTACATGTAATTAAATACAGGGAAACGATCTTTCCCGTTATAATACCGGGCGGGGGTGTCTCGAAACTAATTAGCCGGCTGGGTTCCAAAGTTTATCCAAAGTTCTTTGTACAGACTGCAGCTGTTTACAAATGAACAAACAGAAAGTGTGCGCTGCCAATTTGTGTCCACTTAAAGATCCAGAGCGCGCCAACCTCTGGTGAGAGTGAGAATTGTGGCCAGGTCTTTGCTGGTGGCTTGAGCTTCGTCGGTGCACTGCAGAAATCCTTTGTACGCAAGCATGCGCAAGTCGCTGCATTCGGCTCTGTAACAATGCCGTGGTCAGGCGCCACCTACTCATACCATAACGACACCCATTCATATTCGTGACACAGGTAAACTTGTTCAACAGGCTCACTACCATAACTCCTAATATGTGCACCTGTGCAACGTACTTATAACCAGACCTGAAATCATAATTTCATATCCATATCATCTCATGCATTAAAATAGTGCTTGGCACTCAATGCCTATACGTAAGTCGTCAAAGATTTGGTTGCATAGCGCTTATACGCAGACGGTATTCTTGTATTCCGCCAGTGTCATTTCGCTGCGTAAAATTGTGACATGAAAAAAAACACAAACTATTTCGAATACAAAGCTGAAAATAAGCGAATCTTTCGTTTTGATTGGTTCGTTTTCGCTCTGGCGAACGATGCGTAACAGTGGAGTATGTCTAATATTACCTATGGGCATGTGTGGTACGTGGTATGAGTTACGAGTATGTGGCACTTGCTTAGTCCGGTAGGCTTCCTTGCATTCACGCAAGAACTGGGCAGCCAAGTTGATGATCTCTCTACATCTCGAAGAGCTGCGCTTCGATCGGTCCTGGGCGCTCTTGGACAGAAAGGACTTGACAGCTGTATCCAGGATCTATATGTACAGTACCAGACCAATCAAGCTGTTAAAGTGTCAGACAGCTGTTTAAATATGCAACACAAAATGCTCTTGGCATGATCTTATCGCTCACTTCGTAAGGAACTGCCTTATTCTTGTTTGGCATGTTTAAAACCTAAGTTTTACACAGAAAAAGTGGTGCACTTCAAGCATTTCCTGACACAATGGAAAGATAAAATGTTGAATAAGTGGTTATAACCTTTGGAAACAGAATCATACTGTTTATGTGAGTTGCAAACGAAACGACAAGATCATTATTTTTCTTAGTTTACGGGATGTGCTACTTACGAACGCCAACCCAGCCGGAAAGTTGTCGCCCACCTCCACTCTGCTGGCCTGCGTGACCAGAATATAGACACCGGACACAGCGACAAGCAGCGCGAATTTTATACCCAACATGGCCACGACCGAAGCCGGCAGGTCGAATAATTTACACAGACGGTCAATAAAAAAACACTTTGCAAATGATATATTAGAACCAAAAGCAAAGTCGCATGGCTTGTGCTGTTCAACTGCAGAGCAAAGGTTCGTTTATACCGATTTTGCAGCTTTGTTTTTCTTGGCAGTGTAAATTATCAATCATAGGTTTTATGGAAATCTCCGAAAAAAAACTCTCGGTGTTGTCAGAATTATATAACGCAAAATACAATTATAGGAGAAAATGCGTCAAGCAGAGCGAGAAACATCGGCCCAAAGCGAAAGCCAGGCATAACTTTCCGATTTATACTTACTTGGATGATCCAGTATGGCTGTGTACGTTGCGTAGAAGCATAGAAGCACATTGTTTTCAGTTCTGAGGATACGTTCTTGGCTGATCCAGGCATGATTGTTTTAAGACATAGTTTTATGACATGTCTTATGACATATACGATTGGATGATAAAGACATTCTAATGCGTAGGTGCGTTTTTTTAACTGCAGCCATATCCGTAAACAGCGGGCAATACAATGGCTCTGCTTATGACTGGAGGTTTTAAATCATGCAGTTTTTGTTTGACTGCGAGACGGCATAAGCAAAACAACTTTCCTTCTTCTCTGTAAGGCGTCCTCACTTGTAGTCTCATCACCCATAACTAAATTGCTCCCATTAATCCAAGGTAGCGTACTAAGTACAACCCCACGGTAATGATTTGATACTTTACGAAGTTTAGTTACTTGGGTCTAGTCAGTTTACTTACGATACCGCGATTTCCCAAAAGACTTAGATATGGCACGTTTCGTTTTCATGAAAACTACGATGCGTTTTTCAGCCAATGTAACATGCGTAACAACACGTGACATTCCGTAACTGCGCGTAATTTAATGGCGCTCCACGTAACTCAACGGGACTCCATGAAACTGAGTGTAACTCCATGAAACCGAACGTAACCCAATGTGACTCAATGTAACTTGACGTAACTCCACGTAACTGGATGTAACTCAACGTAACTTCACGTAACTCCACGTAACTCCACGTAACTCAATGTAACTTCACGTAACTCACCCTAACTTAATGTAACTTCACGTAACTCCACGTAATTTAATGTAACTCCACGTAACTCAATGTAACTACGCGTAACTCCTCGTAACTTCACGTAACTGAATGTGACTCCACGTAACTCAATGTAACTTCATGTAGCTCCACGTAACTCAATGTAACATCACGTAATTCCACGTAACTTCATGCAACTCAATGTAACTTCACGTAACTCCAAGTAACTCAATGTAACTCCAGATAAATCAATCTAACTTCACGCAACTCCAGGTAACTCAATGTAACTCCACGTAACTCCACGTAACTCAGCTTAACTCCACGTAACTTAATGTAACTCCACATAACTCAATGTGACTTCGCGTAACTCCATGTAACTCCATGTAACTCAATGTAACTCAATGTAACTTCACGTAACTCCACGTAAATCAATGTAATTTTGCGTAACTCGACGTGACTCAATGTAACTGCGCCTAAATTAAATGGAACATCACGTAGCAGGGGATATTTGTTTTTTGGGCATGCCTGTGGGAACGTTTCCAGTTTCACCCCACTGTACCAGTACGTTCACGTAAACTGCCACACAAAGTGATTGATCACAGTTAATTGTTTTGTCCTAAACGCTTAGGTCTGAGTCGCTCAGCCAAGTGTTTCTTGCTGCAAGTGACTGGCTAGTCAAATACATGCCGAATCTTCCAACGGCGGACCGTTCTGGCGTTTTCCTCTGTTATGACAACGTGCATGTTGCTGAACAAGTTGCAGCTGAATAAGAACATTTTGCATTCATAAGCCTGCTTTTAAAAACTTATCTTTTAAGTGTAATTTTGCTCGATTAAAAGCCATATCTAAGCCGCTGCCAAAAAGAGTGCCGGACGAACTCAGATTTGTGTGGAAAAATGTGAACAAAATCATCGACAAACTACATCTGCGAAATCATTGCCGTTAAGAATGCCGAAAAGACTACAATCCCGACAATTTTGGGACTATGCATCCGGAGTGTAACAAAGCGAACACAATGGCGGCGGAACAAACGTTCTCCTGGCTAGGAAAATATAAGAAGCAGATGAACTCTATGAGCAAGATAAACCAATTATTTTTTCTTCATCGGCTAATTAAGAGGAAGAACTTGTATAACGAGGACTGTTTAAAAGGAGGAACTCCAGCTCTTTACGCTGGACGGCGCACTGAACTTTCTCGACTGGGAATAGTTTGAGCTTGTTTGGAGCACGTTTCCATGAGAAAGAAAACAATAATGCAAGATGAGCGGAATCCGTAACTCGAAATCCACAACAGCCGAGCCATTATCATTAACAGTCTATCTCCTAGCTGTTTTCTAGCTTTTTAACATCTGACTTTCTTGTTGTTGGCTTTGTTATCGTGTTAGTTGCATGTTTTTTTTTCCGGGTTAGTTAACTGTATGCTTTTGAATATTGTTTTCGCCATTGTTACCGCTGTCTGTTGCCTCGAGGGGGCCTCGCCCCGTTGCACAGGACAATAAACTACTATTATTACTATTATTATTATTATCGAATTTTTGTGTTATACTTATCACGCAATCGAAATCGCAAAACATTCAAATAAGATGTGTTACCTATGACTAGAAAAACACGTAACACTCACGACCGAACTCAATCAGCACGCTATTCAAAAGAACCCTCACGGATCATGATTATGCGCTTGTTACGTGAAGTTACATTGAGTTACGTGGAGTTACATTGAGTTACATTGAGTTACATGGAGTTACGTGGAGTTACGTGAAGTTACATTCAGTTTCGTGGAGTTACGCGGAATTACACTGAGCTACGTGGAGTAACGTGAAGTTACATTGAGTTACATTCAGTTACGTGGAGTTACGCCGAATTACACTGAGTTACGTGGAGTTACGTGAAATTACATTGAGTTACGTGAAGTTACATTGAGTTACGTGAAGTTACATTGAGTTACATTCAGTTACATTCAGTTACGTGGAGTTACGTGGAGTTGCATTGAGTTACATTGAGTTACATGAAGTTACGTGAAGTTATATTGAGTTACATTCAGTTACGTGGAGTTACGTAAAAATACGTGGAGTTACTTCGAGTTACATTAAGTTACATTGAGTTACATTGATTCACATTGAGTTACATGGAGTTACGTAAAGTTACGCGGATTCACACTGGTGCTTGCTTCCGTCATGCGTTGCATTTTCTGCATTTTTATTACGTGACAGCTACATTGAGTTACCCTTGTTCACGCCAAGTCACGCTTATTACTCTGCTTCCAAAACGCGTCGCCTTTATGTGCAAAACGAAACGTGCCATAATTGCAACCAAGACTTACTTCACTTAACGCCACCTAAGGTATTAATAAATGCGTTACTTGGAGGTCATGAAACTGTGTTACGGAACCATTTGATGAGAGATTTGACCGTTTCCACTATGGCCGCTACAACTTTAATCGGGCCGTTCGGAATTGGAAATATGGAAGTTAGAGCTTAACCGATGATGTGTTAGAACGCGACAACTATAATTCCGTACTATTTTTGGTCAATCAAAGTTTCACAAGTGCACTTTGTATTTCTCATGAACAGCTCAGGGGGCAGTTGGCCGGCTTGGCATCCATTCCTTCTTCATTCGGCTATCTCCCGGGTGGTATAGTATTGTATAGCCATCTAGGCTGACAAATTGATGTTTACTTTCTCCAGCTGTACTACTTGTCACCACGGGTGCGATGACAACTGACTTGTCGCTTGGCAGCCGTCTCGGGTGCGTTCCTGGGCTTCCTCAGGACCAGTCTTCGACTATGAGCGCCGCTGAAAGGGACATAGTAAAAGGGGATACAAAACTTTACGTCCGGTTT
>JAQGAU010004947.1:0-10858 GCA_034698045.1 Paramacrobiotus richtersi | reverse complement strand
GCCACCTCATGAGGTGGTTACGGCGCCGTACCTTTCGTTTAGCCACGCCCGCGTACCGTATCGAGATTCGCTTTGAATTCGAGACCCACCCTTAGTCTTACATGCGGGTACAGAGAATCGCCAGTTCATAGATGCAAATACGCAACAGTTATGCGTGTTGCCGTAGGCACCTCTTGAGCTACTTCAGTGATACATACTGAACTGTGCAAAATTAAAGCCATTTTTATGACAGGTCATACTGAGAAAAGATGATTTATCAGCGATTCCTGCAGAGATGAAATCAAAAGTAACTTGCTGGAAACCACCACGACGTCCATGATGATAATGGCACAAGGGAAATGTTATTCCAACCGAAAGAGCGAGACAGACTGAAATATCAACAGCGAGAAATATGAACAGCGAGTGCAGCTCTTTTAGAATGCAGTAAAACTTGCACAGCAGGTGTTAACGCAGGAAGACAACTGCAAATGCCGATGTGGTTGCATGTTTCGAGACAAGATTTGGCCGGTCGCGTAAGGCTCATAGAAAGATGAAAGCTGGTGGTAGTGGTAATATTCAATCCGCAACATTCATAGAAAAATTTATCCTATAAAATATATTTAATGTAATGTATGTAGATTTTTATTTTGTCGGTACGCGTGACGCAAGTTGTTCTTATCTGCACCCTGTAGCTGGAGCGTTTTCATTTGTTAATTTTTAAGTTTATTTAGCCTTTTTCAAGCAGACTGGTTGGTCTCTCCAGTTTGGCACCTCTTAAAGATAATCGTCCTTAGGAATTGGTTACGCATTATGGGTCTGGTTATGAGCTATATTTTACGATTATTATGCAGTACCGAATGCCTTTTTATGTAGGTTATAAGTTGTGTTTTATGTATTACGATGTTAACGACGGATGTTATTCTTTCGGTTTTTATAGCTGAGGGAATTACTTAACCACATCAGTCAACCTTTAAAATAACAGTTATTACCTGGCATGTGTAATTAAAACGGTTATGCGAAGTAATGAAAGTGCGTAACGTTGAAATGTTTATCGTACGGAAGGTATTAGTTGGAAATTGTCGTTCAGGCTTTTGCGGACTTGGAACCTGCGGAACGAAAACTTTGTAAATACAGAATCACGGCACAGCACATGTCAAACTACGCGCACAGGGCATACCGGTACAGTTAGCGTAGAGAGCCAACTTAATATCTCGAGAGGCATATGTAACCATCCGTTCTTTCGTAGCCCTGGCACCGCAGGAGAAGTAAGTGCTATCATGCTGTCGAGAAAATGTTTTCATCCACCGAGCGAGATCCCCTATTTCACAGCACGAACAATCTGTTTTATTGCACAAACTGTTGCCGGCGAAGTCGTAGTTGATAAACCCGAGCATCTGGTTCGGGGCTAGGCTTTGCCAGATTTCTTTTGGAATTTCCGTTAGTGCATTATCGTTGAGGTACAAAATCAGCAAGGCGGTCAGATTAAACTCTTGTCCGCTACGGAATAGCAGTTTGAGACCAGGTTTCTGTTTGCCCATTCGCATGCTTAGCTAAAATAGTAAACAAAATATCAATTAAGAAAATTATTAAATGAATTATCAATGTTTAAGATACAAACAACAGCGAAGTCCATTATGGAATCTTCCTACTTTACAATATGTTCTGAGCTGGACTGTGACGGCTGTTGGAAATGTTGTCTTCGCGGCAACAGTGGGAAAGCTAAGCGTACCAAGCTCCCTTTAACTGGTTCTAACACCGACCAGTCGAACTGCTTCAGTGCGTTATCTTCTAAGTCAATTTCCAGCCTGCCGCCCGTTAGAAAGCCGTGCGAAACACGCGGTCCAGCTGTAGCACTCAGACCAGTTAGGGTAAGCGCTTCGAATGTGTCCACTGCGATTGAATGAATCTCACTGTGCGTCAAACGGACATACTCCAGTACCGCAAATCCACGAAGAAGCTCCTTATCGAGATAGTGCAGTTTACCGTGGTCGATTGTTAACATTGTAATTTGATGTTTATTGTTGGTCAGGAACCTGTTCACCGGCGGGCGCTGCGTCTCGTCTTCAGCCCGCAGACCCATGAGAGTCACGGTACTCAACCCTTGAATAAGGGGAATTGGTTGGCAGTTATCGCGTAACATGTTGCAGTGAATATGCTCCTGGGAACCGGGACAGTCGAGGCGGAGAGCGTCAAAGGAAGGTGGCAGCAGGCTGACGTTAAAGTTGCCAGGGATGGTCAAGTTGGCTTTAGTGCATTCCATCCAGTATGAAGGGGGCACCCACTCGCAGGTTGGGTGCGGCAGAGAAGCACAATCGCTGTGTTCAAAACAGGGTAAGGAAAGAATAAGCATTGCGGCGAATAGCTGCCGCTGCATTTTTGGGCTTGTACTAGCAACTCACATGGAGAATGCTCAGTAATATGTCAAAATCTACGCAGCTTCAGTAATGTCATGCGGGAAATGTTACGCTATACATATTAACGGCTTGTGGAATGCCGGTGAGCCACAACTAATCAACATATGGAGCGAGAATTTACCAAAATCAGATCAAGCTTTTTCGCCGGTCATGCACTATCTGATTTGGCCACATAGCGGGAAAGAGTTCAAAAGGAATTTTACGTACAGTTTTGTGATCAATTCGACACGTTTACACAAACTGGATACCTATGCAATTTTTGCAATTTAAAATACATGGAAATTCTGGCGGTGAAGCTAAACTTTTCCGTTGCTCCTCTCAAAGGCGAGATAATGCCGCGGGACAGCGTTACTGACGAACAGTTCCAGAGGAATAAACTTGTTGTTGTTGCCATCGATATTTACTACATGTTCTTCTTTTCGCGCACATCATTATTCGAAACAGCCATCACCTTTACAAATTAAAGGACCAGCGCTGTGGAAAGAAACAAAAGTATATCATTCAAATAAAGAGAAATCAGCGATGTATCATCACCCCAAGCAGCTCAAACGTGAAGTTTATTACAAATGTTTATTACTTCTGCCATCGGTAGGCACTCAATCTTGCATTCTCTTGATGATACTGGCCATGCAAGTTGGCGGATCAAGAAACGGACTGGTGTCAACGTCTGTCTGTCGGTTTAAATTTTCAACCGTAATACAGTAACGGTTCAGTGCCGCATTGATAACCTTACAAAAATATCTATGTCAGCCGGCGATAGCTGATCAGGCCGGATTCTGGTCTGCACCCGAATAAACGAAGCACCGCAAGTACCGTCTAATTTGCGCTTGATACATCCATAAACAACCAACAGTTTCTGGTAGCCATGGTACAAAACTGAGTATGCACGGTCTTCTACGTAAAAAAAAATAAACGTTAGTAAACTAGTCCAAGTTAAACATAAGCAAAGGGAGTGAACGCACAAATAACACAGTAATTGTGAGAGCACGCCAAATCCTTCTCATCTTGAAGGCCGTGACCGAGTATGTGCCGGCCCAAAATCCGTACTAGCACGTTCCGTTCACTGCCCACGTCGCTTGCAGATACTGGCTATACGCCAAGTCGTTTATCAGAGGGTGGATAATTTAGCCAACGTTTTTGATGATAGTGCGCTGGTTTTAGGATTCGGCGGGCACCGGTCTGTCGGTAAGCGTACCAGAGTCTTGATCCCTAGTTGTGACAAAAGCGTTATTTACGAACTGCTGCGGACTAACGCACCATTTGCAAGTCTCCCTTTGCACTTGCGAAACATCATCAAATACAAATGAATGTTTAAATCGAGCTGTTCACATCAGTTGCAAACACAAGCCCATCATTAGTAAAACCGCAGTGCTTTAAGATAGCTAGCCTTATTCCCGCCGTTTACTGTTGTTACATTAGGTTCTCGTTTTCACATCCAAATAGTTTCTATAATGAAATTTTCAAATCGGTAAAGGTGCGTTGTTACATCAAAACGAAGTTACTAACAAACGCAGGCTTAAAAGTTTAACCACATTCATCGGTTCTGTTAGTTCTGTCTCTAGTTGTAGACAAACCTTTGCCGGATCGTGGCCAGATTGAGTGGGCATTGATGCGGGATACCAAGGAGAACAGGACTGTACGCCACAGTAAACTGGCGCTGACCAACTCTGACTGATCGATATACGGTTACGGAGAATCGCCTGCTTGTTGATCTTAACGAGCAGCAGCTATTGCCTTAGTCACCGCTTGAAAGTTGAAATGCTGGCCGGAGGACAAGTTCCTAATGGTTGGGTCGATTTGCGGCATAGCGTGCTGCATCAAAACGTCACAATTTTTTTTCACTTGCTGGAACAAGAGGCAGCCATCACAGCTGTATGACCGTACTCGCCCGCTTGTTTGCTCTCTTCCTTTATACAGGCTGGGGTCGCTGGACAAAGGAAGTATACTGGCTGTGCTACATAAGAGTGAAAACGAAAGCAACGCAACCAGATTTTATCTGCTGAGGACATTGTCCCCCTAACCTCACTTTACATTTAATTGTGTTACTTTTTTTTAAAAACAACAGAAATATTCTGTAAACGTATTCCTTTGGAGGAAGGTTTTCCCTACCCGGTATGCCGTAAAGTTCTGCAATGGACTGAAAAAGTCAGTCCAGTCCGATCCAAAAAGTTTTTTATTTTCCCAAATCCAGTCCAAACCCAAACTTGACCCACCCAATCCGTCCAGTCCAATCCAAACATTTTTTTCCTAATCCAAATCCAGTCCATTCCAGAAAAATTTTTTCCATTGTTTTGACTATTCATTCGTCCATTATAGCATTACAGGTTGTTTTAACTATTTGATTATCGAAGTTTGCAACTCACTGTATCTACTTCTGATCAAGCGTTTGAAGACCACACGAACATACGGACCTGCTGACCGACATGACCATCGTTTTAAAAATCAAACATCTTCGCCTGACGTACATGTATAACTAGTTAGTAAGCTAAAATCAAAGTGAAAAGCAAGTATTCCCATATGATAGGCCTGAGAATTATGTTATTTGGCTACTTAACTGCAGTCAAATGTGGGATTGTGTTTGACGAAGTGTATTTTTCTCTTCGGCTGAAACAGTAGCGTATTATCACAACTGGGTAGGAGCTTTTTTTACGGAGGAACAACAAGCAAACCTGGGTTTTGCTGACAGCAAACAAAATAAACATTCATTTTAGTGCCATTAAGATTGCCCAGTGCATTTGTTAGACTAATGATTATGGAAGCCATGGACCAGTTTCCGCAACCAGTCCAGTCCATTTGTGCCAAACTGGAATTCAAATCCAATCCTAAACCATAATTTTTTTTCTAAAATCCGTCCAATCCACTCCATATTCATTATTATTCTGGTATGGATTGGATTGGACTGGATTTTCCAGTCCATTGCAGAACTCTACGATATGGTAGGCTTCAAACTGTTTCTTGGTTTTTCACTGGGAACTTGGTCTTAAGTGATACATACTGATTGCCACGAAACTGAAGCCGGACGAAATTCCTGTGAAAGAATATATGGAAATAATCTGATTATCAGCGATTTCTGTGTAGCAATGAAAGGTATAACATCAGAAATAACTTGTTGAAAACCGGGCATGACCACCTGATTACAGTGACAGATCGAAAATGTTTCGAACTGAGAGACGGACCGAAAAGAACAGCGAGTGTTCTCGTTTAATATCCAGCATAAATTTCAAAACTAGTGTTAACAAAACATTGAAAACTAGGTCTGCGGCTGTTGTTGCAAGTTTCGGTATACAGAGCTCGAACAGTCTTTACCTTTGTTAGGATAATTCGTTATCCGCTATGCTATGCAATTATTATGCATTACTACCTGATGTCATTTTAACATGGTTCTACAGCAAGTTGTATTGTATGTAAGATTATGTTTATGAATTCTGTGCCAATGGATGTCATTTCGTCGGTTTTTATTTATGAGGTAATTACGGATCCGACAAGACAGCTCCGTCGCACGTAACTGAAACTGTTAGCGAAGTACTGAAACTGATTAGCATTAAAATGATCTTCTTTATCGCATGGAAGCCATCCGTCGAAAAGTGCCGCTCAGGCATTTCCATGCTTTGAACCTGCGAAACAAAAAAATTTGCAAATACAGAGAATCACCGGGCAAAGCAGCATAACACGCTACAAGCACAAACATACAGTTTGCGTAAATATTCATTTCAATATCTCGAGGGACATAATCAATCGTCCTTGTGGCGTAGCAACGCCATTGCTATAGTCTGTTGCTGGTTGTGTTGTGGTATTCAGTGTGTGCTGTGCTGTGTTACGAGTTCGCCCAAGACGTGACAACTTGGCGTGAAGGGTCGTAGAGCGATTCCTCAACGTGTGATAGTTGTACTCAATATTCGTGGTGTGCTGCGATGACGACTACATCAGGGACCGCGAGTTCGAGAGAGAATTCGCCTCTGTTGAAGTTCGAACCATCCAGAATGACCTGGAAGTCCTAACAGTTATGCTACCGGAACCACGTAAAGCTGAAAAAGGTCACCGAAACGGAAGAGCAGAAGCTGCTCCTGCTGGACTCGTTGGGAGTGGATGCACTGGAGATGCTGCATACCATGTGTCTGCCACGCGACCCAGACGATTTCAGGGTTTCCCAAATTTTGGATAAATTAGAGCACGCGTATGTGAAGAAAACATTGCAGTCGACGGAATGGGCTCTTTACTTCAAGTTGGAGCAAGAGCCTGGGGAAACACTCCTCGACTTCTCAAATAAGTGTAGGAAGAAGGCCGTGAACGTGTGGTTTCCGTCCGACGTTTTGGAGCGTAATATGAAAGCGGTGTTTCTGAATGGATTAGAGAACGACAGTACACGAAGGCACTTAATGAGCTAGGAACACGACACGCTCGAGAAAGCCCTGGAAATATGTGAGCAGTTCGAGCTGGCGCAAAGCTCCAGGCGAAAGCAAACCTTGGGAGATGTGGCAACAGTGCGTGGGGAAGGAGGGCGTGGTCGTACCAGCGGAGACAAGGACAACAACGAGCTTCCGAATGGGCGTGGCCGGAACGATAGTGGAAATGGTCGTGGTAATGAGCGAAGCGGTGGCCCGGATGCACGTGGTGGCAGCGGACAGCCCGGATGTTTTGCCTGTGGTGATTTGGATCACCAAAAGGCCGACTGCTGGGCCAAGGAAGTTCGGTGTGGGAACTGCGGGAAAGTGGGCCACATTGCCAAGGCGTGTCGAGCTGAGCCGAAGGAAAAGCAGCAGCGAAAGGAAGCCCCAAACCGTACAATGTTGGTTGAAGATGAATTCGACGTTATGGCGATAAATTACGATCCCATCGAGCCGTCAACAAGCATCGATGCGCGATCCTTTGACCGCCTATGGGAAAAGATGCAGTTTATCGGAAAAGAGCTGAGAAGCCTCGTCGATTTGTGTGGTGTGAACAATTTCCGCTGCGGTGGGGACGTCGAATGGGATTCTGAAGCGGTTGCCCTGGCGTCGCTATCATTCGCCGCGGAAGTGGAAGTGACCGATGACGAAAGCACACACACGATCAGCGTACGTACCCTTGTGGACTGCGATGCAGCTGATGCTTACGGGAGTGCGGAACCAGCACGAACTGAGTCACCGTCAAGTAAACTCGAAGTTTCGGATGTACTTGCACACAAGGACCAAGGAACATACCGAGCGAAGCGAAAGCGCCACAAGCGAAAGCGGAAGCATCATTGAATCCAGCCAATGCGGACACCTTCGATGGGGAGTGGACCCAAAGTCTTGATCTGTGTAACATCTGATATGTCTTTCTCTTGTTTGTTACAGTTTTAATGAGTGGGTTCCCCACTGGGGAAGGTGTGGCGTAGCAACGTCATTGCTATAGTCTGATGCTGGTTGTGTTGTGGTATTCAGTGTGTGCTGTGCCGTGTTACGAGTTCGCCCAAGACGTGACAGTCCTATTGTCTGGCACCCCGCAGGAGAAGCCAATGCTCCCAGCCTCGTCAGAAAACGTTTTCGTCCACCGAATGAAATTCTCCATTTCGCAGCACGAACAATCTGCTTTGTTGCATAATTGTTTCCCTCGAAGCTGTAGTAGATATATCCGTACTGCCGGTCTGGAGACTGGAGCTAAGCTTTGGTAGATTTCTTTCGGAATTTCTGTCAGGGCGTTGCGGTAAAAAATCAGATGAACCAAGGCCGTCAGAGTAAATTCATGGCCGCTGCGGAATAGCAATTTGAGACCAGGCTTGTGATAGCTCAGTCGCAGTTTTTTCTGAAAAACGAAGAAAGAATCAATTGGACAAGTACGAGGACCTGTGCCATAGCTTGCTCAGTGTAAGTTACGCGCCCGTATTGCGCTAACCCTGTGTGCAGTGAGCCAGACTGCAAATTTGAATGCGAGCGCGCACACCAAGGGGGGTTAGCAAAGTACGGGCATATAACTGCTTTATTAGCAAGCTATGGCACAGGTCCTCGTACTCTTTATGGAATCTCAGTTGTTCTGTCTTAACACGATCTTTTTCGAGCCGAATTCTAACGACGCCGGAAACCTTATTATCGTCTCTACAGTGGCAAAGCTGAGCGTACCAAACTCCATTTGCCTGGTTCCAACGCAGACCAGTCAAACTGTTCGAGTGCGTAATCAACTAAGTCGATGTGGTTCAGTCCACCACCGATCAGAAAGAAGTCGGTCTGGCTGTAACACTCAGACCAGGCGGGGTCAGCGCTTGGAATGTGTCCACGGCGATAGAATGAATCTCACTGTGAGCCAAACGGACATAATCGAGCACCGCAAATCCACGAAGAATCTCCTGATCGAGAATTTTTATCGTGCAGTTTACAGTGGTCGATTGTTAACATTCTAATCTGATGTTTGTTGTTGGCCAGGATTCTGTTCACCGGTGGGCGCTGCGTCTCGTCTTCAGCCCGCAGACCCTAAAGAGTCACAGTGTTCAGCCCTTGAATAAGGGGAATTGGTTGACAGTCATTGCGTAACCTGTTGCAGCGAAGATTTGCACGGGAGCCTGGACAGTCGAGGCTGAGAGCGTCAAAGGACTAGATGGCAGTGAGCTGACGTTAAAGTTATCCGGGATGGTCAGGTTGGCTATGGCGCATTTCATATAGTGTGCATGGGCCGTCTACAGGCAGGTGGGGTGCGGAGAAGCACATTCGCAGTGTTCAGAACAGGGTGAGGAAAGGACAAGTATTGCTCCGAATACCAGCAGCCACATTTTTATGCTAGTACTGTATTCTTCGGAACTCCAATGGAGAATGCTCGGTGGTATCGAAATCTACGCAGCCTACAATGTGTCATGCGGGAACTTTCACGCTATGCATATTAGCGGTTTGTGGAATGCCGGTAAGCCACAACTAGTCAACATATATGGAGCTGGAATTTACCGAAATCAGATTAAGCTGGTTTCTTTGGCCACCAGGCGGGAAAGAGTTCAAAACCAGTTTTGAGTACAGTGCATTTTGTGATCTACTCGACATTGTCTACACAAACTGCATATATACGAAATTTTTTGCAGTTAAAAACTAAAAATAGATGGATATTTTGGCAGTTTAGTTGGCAACATCTATGGGTAATGACGGTCTATTATTAGTGGCAATTGTGCGGTAGGAATAATTTGGGCAGCACATACAGTAATTACATCAGTAAATATTATAAGAAAACAACAAAACAGAAAAGATTACACTGACAGCTATCAACCTCTCCATTGCAATCGGCACTTGCTTTGATTTTCAGAATAGCGGCGGCTGTAAGCACGTAGCTGCTGTTGAAAAGCAATTTTGCAGTGGTACAGGATCAGATATGTACTCTAAACTGTTCTATCAAGATGCTATCTCCACTGGGACCGTAGGGAAATGTCCGCTTCCGACGCCACGAATCAATGTACAAGATCTTGTATATTCATCTGTGGCGCCGGAACACTGTTGGCTTAAGGCAAGTTTCTGCGTATTGTCATAAGTATTGGTGAAACTACAACACCCGCGCACCTGTAAACCTTGCACTAGCCTCCGTTATGATTTATAGTAGTTTTTGTTTTTTTTGGGAGTGCAGCTCTTTTAGCATCTAGCAAATCTTTCACAACAATTGTAATGCACAACGGTAACGGACAGTTTTAAATGCGGATGTGGTAGCATGTTTCGAAAACAGATTGGGCATGTCGCGTAAAGCTGATGGAAAACTGGAAGCTTGTGGATGTGGTACTGTTTGATGCGCAAAATCCATGTGAAAGTTTATTCTATAAATGCCTTTTATGTAGGTCTTTATCTGTCGGTACAAGTACTCGTGAGGCACGTTCATCTGATTTTCACCCTATAGCTGAAGCATGTTCCTTTATTAACTTGTAAGTTTACTTAACTTTATTCGGCCCAGAACTCTCTGAAGTTTTGCACCATGCTTTTATATATCGTTATCGTGCTTATGAATCAGTTGCGCGTGATGGATCTGATTATAAGCTATGGTTTATGATTATTATGTATTATCTGGTATCTTTTTAATATAATGAGGTTGTGTTGCATTTTTCAATATTTGTGAAGTTATATTATTTCTTCCGGTTTTATTCATGAAGGAATTATCGAGCCGAAATTAGTCACTCGATAATACGTGACAATTATTCCTTAGTACAGTAGGATTAGTATTTCTAGCCGTTAAATTGCGTGTAATTAAAACAATTAGCGAAACCCAGAAAATGCTTAACACCAAAATATCTTTCCTTATGTCGCATGGGGCCATCCATTGAAAATTGCAATTCAGGCATTTCCAGACCTGGAACCTGCGAAATACGAAATATGCAAATACTGAGTTACAGAACAAGGTACAAACAAATGTCATACAGTTTGCGTAGATCTTCATATCAATATTCCGATGTGCATACTCCCATTTTCCCTCATCACTGTCCGGAACTCCACAGGAGAAAGTAACGCTATCATGCTTTTCAGAAAACGTTTTCATCCACCGAACGAGAT